>JAPMLY010001427.1:0-12500 GCA_026401115.1 Tetraselmis chui
CAGTCGCGCGCAACAGTCTGTCGTCTTTTGACCCGCTAGTGAACATCAGCGCGTCGGCAGCTTGGAGCAAACTGAAAAAGTACTCGAGAATGACGACGGCGATGTCGCGGAAAGTTATTCCGCTGCCGGTCGAAACCCGCGAAGGCACCCCGGGTTCCTCTCACCCGCAAAATGAAGAAGCCGGCGCCCGGTCTTTCCTGCACTCCGTCCTCGGAGCGCAGCACAGCACCGCTGAAGGCTCGCCCAGTATCTCGGCCAATATTTCTTCCCGGAGCGCCAGCATCTCCAACGCCCTGCTACCGCCCGCACTGCAGACTGAGCAGCAACAGCACCAGCAACCGCATCCAGACTCCGTGCCTGTTTAAGGTTAGCTATATTAGGGTTTACTACAACGCCGTCCGGTTTCGTCAACTGTACCCAGAAGAGGCGGACGCCTCCCTTTGAAGCACGCGAACGGCAGGCGAGTGCACAGTTTACTCGACGGGGCAGCTGGCGCTTAGTGCGCCGTCCATAGTTACGCATATGAAGAAGATGTATACCCGCGTCGCCGCCGAAGCAAGAGCGGCCGCAGCAAGCAGCACCGATTATTATTGGCGGGCGCGGAATAACGCTGCAATAGTACCGTATATTCCATTTCACTCACCCCTCTACTTACCAAACACCCCCTATCCATCCACGACCCAACGATTCGCCAATACTATGTAACCCATTAATCTGGCCCACAAATTGCTTTGGTGCCATTTCAGCAGATCATCGAGTCTCCTTCGCCATGTCGGCCGCCCCCCCCCAGGAATTCTTTCTCAGGATTCCGCTCGTCGCGCGACTTTGAATATAATTGGTATAGTTCACCGGCCTCCTTCATTGATGGCGCAGCGTTCCTTCCCACAATGCGACGCGGGAATATCAATTTATCTTCTCTATATTCTTTCCTGTTGGTCTCATGTTGTATTTAAAACAAGTAACTCAGAAGCACAATTTCATTTTGGATAGATGCCGTTTCGAATCGCGTCGTTTTATATCTGTACGGTTTGCATTCATGCCAATGGTAGATAGCACACGCTTCCGCTTGTTACGTTTTCAGATGCGCCCGCGACGAGTAGGCGCCCGCAGCCGCACAAACAAATGCGACGTTGCTACTGTTTTCACTTTTGCATGGCCACCACTATATTCGCTGATTGTAGAGCAGTATCGATTGGTGACCATAGCATGAGGGGTGGCGGAAGGCTATATTTCCTTTGTCGAAACTAATACATTTTGGCTAACTCTTCGGAATTATTAGGTCCAACGCGAATCTTTCTGGTTGGGCAGGGAAAAGTCGCCAGCTGTGTGTGTGCGCGCGCACGCGCGTGTGTGTGTGTGTGTGTGTGTGTGTGTGTGCGCGCGCGCGCGCGTGTGTGTGTGCGCGCGCGCTTGCGTGCGTGCGTGTGTGGGTATTTTTTCTGAATGCGTTTTGAAGAAATTCGAAATCAAACATATGAATTACACATCACGATAACACATGATCATATGGCGACATGTGGTATTCTATTCATCCGTAAATATCAAATTCAGCGCCCATGGGGCACGCGTTGCGTTGCGATGCACTTGAAGGCCGCCGTTATCCACACGAAACGTTACGCGATACTAAATCATTATGAAATTTATTTCTCACCATAATACTGAATATGCAAGTCAAATTTTGAGGCATCTTATTTATACATCAAGCATCCCCCCATGCCTTATACGCATGCATTCTTCATACTGCGAGGTCGCATTTGTTACAGCGAAAACAATCGAGCCGGTGAAAAGGGACGAACATGCAGCAGACAAAGATACACATACCGACACTGCGCATAAAGACAATCATCATACTTACATATACTTACTTACATACATACATAACATTCCGACACACACACACACACACACACACACACACACACACACACACACACACACACACACACACACACCCACACACACACACGCACACACACACGCACACACACACACACACACACACACACACACACACACACACACACACACACACACACACACACACACACACACACACACACACACACACACACACACACACACACACACACACACACACACACACACACACACACATCACATAGCATCGGCAATTTTGGCAGCAAATCATAGACAATTTTAACAAATCAATATTACCGGCGTACCCGTAGAACAACTAATGTGTATTATCTCTTCATGTTGCCATGCCCTTTAATTCGTGAACATGTAGTTGTCACTTTCTCCCTTAATTCCCCTTCATGCATCTGAGGAGCAGCTTGCGTACAAATAATACTTACCCTTGTCCCGGCGGCTCTTGGCCGTGGATTTGCTTCGGCACTCTTTTCTAGGCAAGATATCAATGTGACATCAAAAGGTATTCCTTGTTGGACTTCATATGTGTGCATTGTCTGCATTTAACATTGAATATTCAAATGTCGGTCCGGGTTATTACAGACAGATACGTCATCGCATATATTAAGATTTACCCGAGGGCACGTTTGCCAAAGATTTCAGCTTGCTTACAGAATGACCAAAAGACCCTCAAATGCATGGCATGGGGGAAGATTAGCGCGTGATTATATAGGGATGGGTGGGTGGGTTCGCGCGAGGCCTAGATGGGCCGAGCGCGAAAGCAGAGAGTGCTGATACTCGGGGAACGCACCAGCTTAAGGGTTGCTGCTAGCTAGTGCCTAGCTAGAGCTGTCCGTTGGTGAAGGTTGTTTAGTTGGTTGGTCGCGCCACCCTGCCCGTACAATATCGTTGTGCTCGAGGGGTGACGCGTCGCTAATAACGGTGATACTAACCGCATGGGCTACTATCCCGTACACATGGAGGATAGGGTAGCAAACCTCTAGATTTACCCAATCTGACCATTTACCCGAGGGCACGTTTGCCAGGTTGATAAAGCCAAAGGCTTGCGCGGCTGCAGTGAGTGTCGCGGTGTGGCGGGCGTCAGCACGGCCAGCGTGGAGCGGGAGGGGAGGCGTGGCGCTGTGGCGAGAAAGCGCTGCGTTGCCCGGACGGAGGCCGTGCGATTGATTGTAGTGGGTTTTGTTTTGGTAGTCAAGCGTTGAGCGGGGCGGGCAGCGTGATTGGAGAAGACGTTGCGCGGGCCGAGGCGACCCGCCATAGCGACAGTGGGTGGTGCGGCACGTGCGACGGGGTAGCGGAACGCAGGTACGTACCCGTAGTTGGCCGGCACCAGTGGTAGGCGGACGGGTGGTAGGCTAGTGGTAGGCGAACGTTGTCGGGCCTTGGAGGTGGCCGCTATGGGCTGGCAATAGCGGCGCAGGTGTGTAAAAATTCGGCACCAGCCGACTGTTGGTTGGCACTGTAGCATTGCTTGCATCCGGTACCGGCGTAGGCGGTCGCGGAACTGCGGCCTTTCCGTATCTACCGTGGAAATATGCCCCGTCGTCAGTGAGCAACGGTTGGGCGCCGCCTGTCGGGGGCAGGCAAGTGCTGTCGCTGGAGGAAATAGCGGCGCAGGCGGGAATAGGCCAGCGCTCGGCGACGGTAGTAGTAGTTAAGGCGTGTACGTGAAATGCCGGGGCGGATGGCGCACGCAAAAGCATACCAGCAGACATGTGATGCCGGGGAGGCCGACGTGTCGGGGAAGGCGTTAGCGGCGTAAGCTTCGGGTGTGGGCCGGGAAGAAAGTGGCCATTCGTACCGCCGGGGTCTGGTTATAAAGTCGGCCGCGCGTTGTGTGCGTAGAGGGTGGCGTTAGCAGTTAGGCCGGGAGTCGGCGAAAACAGCGCGGGGGCGTTGTGTGCCCGCTGCCAGGGTACAAGATGGCTCTGTCCCAAGTGCAGCGGTCGCGTGGGCTTGCGCGTATAGGGCACGAGGTCAGTTAGGAGGCTTGTGCCCGCGTGGTCGTCGTAGAGGACGTCAGGGGCGCGGAGGTGCTGTGCGTTTCCGGTTGCGTAGACGTTGCGTGCAAGGCTGCAGGTCTTGTACTTTTCGCGCCGAATAAAATTGTTCGCAAGGTCGGACGCGTTGTCGGCTGCGATGGCCTCCCGAGTAGGCGGGGGGTGAAGTAGAAACGGTGTAGAGCGCGCAAAGAAAGTTTGCTGTCGTGGTGAGGTGTAGCGCCGCCTGTAGAGACGTAGCGCGGCTGCCATGTAGCCTGGAGCTTGTCGCGCCGCCGTTGTCGTGCCCGGAAGAGGCGCGAAAATCGGGCGAGTTGCTGCGACCGGTCGCACACGAGCACGGTTGAGCAGAGGAGTAGTTGGTGCGGGCTGGCCGAGGACGTGGAATCTGTCGTGTCGGCGTAGTACGTAGCGGTGGCCGGCGAATCGCGTCCATGGAGGGCCGGGGAGGGTAACGTCGTGGTTGTCGGGACGGGTGAGGATGGACAAGGGCTTGTCCGGGTCCGGTGGTGGTCGCGGAAGGGCATTGTGGTGCCTGCCGGTGTAGAAGCGTGGGCGTGCGACCTTAAAGGGGACCTGAAATGCCGGAAGCGAAGCTATCAACGGCGTCAAGCTTGCCGTACGTGTGTAAGGGTAAGGGTCGGCCGGCGGGCGCAAGGGGATGCTAGGGCGCACGCGGGTGCGCCACTGGCGGTAGGCGACTGGCGGTAGCCTTGGAGTGGAGTAAGGTTGAAGTCGATGCGAAAGAATGGTATGACTGGCGCGAGGTGGGGTGGTAGTAGACTGACGCACACCTAGAACCGCGACGGCGGCATGGGTGGTTGAGTTATCGCTGAAAAAGTCACCGTGGACGGGTGGCTTTAGGAGGGAGTCCCTCCGGGTAGCGATTGCGTCAGGCCAAGTCTTGGAACTAGGGTCGAAGACTGTTACTTCACGGGCGGGGGTGAAGTCGACGACGTTGGACGCGAGTAGGTCGTGGTCGTCGGGCAGCGAGTCGAAAGGTGGCGCAAGGGCCTCCATTCCACCCTCTGCCGCACATGTTGCGACAGCGGGAATGGACTGCTGGTCCAAACGTGTAGATTGGTTTCTGAGCTGCTGAATCTGGGCAAGTAAGGCGAACGAATTCGCCTTGATCTGCGCATAAATTCGGAGTTCAAAAGCCTCACATGTCGTTTGGATTAGTTCCGCTACGTGTAGTTGAGCGAGAGTGTCCTCGGCGATGTGTCGAGGTGCGGTAACCACGGGCTGCATATCGGAATGCGGTGTAACAGGAACCATATGGAAGTGTCTTGTGACGCAAGGTGCGTATCAAAACGAAAAGAACAAGCACTGACACCCTACTCGACTACGAGAGTCGAGACTGCGTTCGCGCGAGGCCTAGATGGGCCGAGCGCGAAAGCACAGAGTGCTGGTACTCGGGGAACGCACCAGCTTAAGGGTTGTTGCTAGCTAGTGCCTAGCTAGAGCTGTCCGTTGGTGAAGGTTGTTTAGTTGGTTGGTCGCGCCACCCTGCCCGTACAATATCGTTGTGCTGGAGGGGTGACGCGTCGCTAATAACGGTGATACTAACCGCATGTGCTACTATCCCGTACACATGGAGGGTAGGGTAGCAAACCTCTTGATTTACCCAATCTGACCATAAGTACACGGACCAGTGCCGTACAGAGTTCCAGTAGATGGGTAGATTACCGCAGATGATGGCCGCATCATTTATGAATTTATTTTTATTGGTCGAATATTAACACAACATACGGATACTAATCGTACACTGTCCTCGAATGGAGCGACAGAACATAATAATACCGCGGTGCTTAAAGCAGCCCAACAAGTGAGTGATTGTGTCGGACAAATAAGGCGACTCAACCGAGAGTCTGTCCGCGTGGTCCAAGGTATTTTCAACGTTGTCAGAACTGAAAGCTGCGCGTTCGTCGAAAGCAGTAGCGCAGTCTTGCCCGTCACCAACAAAGCAGCGACCGATTCTCAGGCGGCTGCGAACGAACTCTGCCGCCGCACGACATCCGCTAATTATTTGCACGTTCGGTCTGAACGCCCGCCCCATACTGCGGTCCCTGATAACCGGTGATCGTTTCGGCAGCTTTCTGGGGAGTTTCAATACGGCCGCCTACCTATACCGGAGCAGCGAAGACTATGGCCGTTCCTGCAGCTTGTCTGGGCCGCCTACATCTGCTGCTTTCGCCCACCGTCGCAAGGTCTCCCACCACGACATCCCCCCCAGGACCATATCCTAATCCCACACCACGACATATTATTAAATACGACGATTCCTCCCTTAAAACACGGATGACTATCGCTTCAATTTTATTGATTATTTGGTTAAATTTTCAAACATCCGTTTAAACGAGTGCTAGTACGGCACTCGTCCCCATAAAAATACCACTTCGCCCTTGTTACGGTCTGTCTCGAGTTGGGCACCGTGCACGGATGTCAACTGAACTCATACTACCATGCGCTCGCAGAGTGGACGAGTCTAATGTGGATCCTCGGCAACAACCGATAGTATCGTTGCGGCTCGCCAGCGACAGCGCCGCCTCCGGCTCGGTGGAACTATCGATTGTGCGTTCCACCGCCGATAACGTTAAATTCCTTTTCCTCGACCGAACCTCCGTCTCGGCGCAATTCACATCACCTGACGAGCACCAAACTGCCAGTGATTGACATCATCCATTTCCTGCGTCGTCAGTCCCACCATCGCGCCCACCGATGCGATGTCACTCTTGCGGCGCTGAGCCGTGCGTTTGTGTGCTAAAACTCAGAAAGAAGGGCAAACAAAGGAACTCCACCGCCAGCTGCTCCCCCCAGGCTCACCCCTGGCGACTCTACTCCAAGTGGAAACCTCTGGGATCCTCCGTATCCAGTCTAGCTGGGCGCTCTCGCCGACAGCAGCCCATCAACGCACCGTCATTCAGCTTACCCTCTTTCTCACCCAACACTCGATCACTCAGCAGCCACCGCACTCCCTGCTGCCTCCTGTTACGCAGCACCACATCCAGGCTCTTCACTGCCTGTGCAACCTCATGTTCAAGGAAGAGGGCGGTACGGAGGGCGGCAGTGGGCGCGTGGCGGGCGACTATCTGTCACTGAGGGAGCGATCATCGACTGCGGTTGCGTTGCTGTTGGGTGACGACGATCCATCGTGGGTGGGCGAAAGGGGGATCGTGCTGGCAGCGAGCACGGGGAAGCAGGTAGGTGGTGGCAGTGGTGAGGACGAGATTGGGGCTCCCCTCTGGCGTCAGTCTGCGGATGTGGGTTCTGAGGTTGGTGGCAACTTGCGTGATGACGTTTACGAGAGCATTGCACCGGTGGATTGGGAGGAGGAGGCAGAGACGCCAGCCCGCCTCTCATGCGGTGGGTCAGCATCCCATCCCACCTCACCCCTTCCCTCCCTGCGATTACCCCCTTCTCCTGTGCCGAGGTGTGTTTCTAGATGTTTGTGTTCTAACGTGATAATGCTGACTCTGCTCTCCGCGGCGACTGCATAGATTTGCACCGTTATCAGCGAAGGGCGCTGCAGTGGGCGCTGTGGCGCGAGAATACCGCCCTCCCGCCCGCCTTCAACTCAGGTGAACCTGGCTGCACGGCTGATCTTGCCATGGGCGCATTCCTGCCGCAAATGTTTCGCCTCTTTTCTGTCAATTTGCACTAAAAACTGTTTCAGTTTCCCGTCGAATGGCCTGAATGTGAGCTCGCCTGATTCATTGTATTTAGTCATTTATGTGTGATTATTTCGAAATAGTTTTATTTAGCGCAACTTCGATTAATTTATTGCATTCATTGGGCAATGTTGGCAAGCACATTCTAAACTGCAAAATTCTCCCAGTATTTCAAGAACAACAATTTTAGGGTGAATTTCACATTTATAACTGCTGAACACCCAAAGATAGGCTTCGCTGTAATTTATTCGTGTAATTTTACGAATATGCTACGCACGTTGTGCAGTCCAATCATGTGTAGTGGGCGGTCAATAGAATGTGGCGTGTCTCGCGGTGATGTCATGCTTCCAATTAGGGATGCAACGACGATTGGGATCATCCTTAATGAGAAAGGGATATTTGGTATTCCATTTTCATTAGTGTTTGAACCTTCACAAGTAAGTTTAGGTTATTCGAACTTAGGAAATGAATTGAAATAGTACAGTGTTCAATTTAGTGAACTTGCTTGTCAGTCTAAATGAATTACCATGGTTGTTCCATGTTCAACTTATAACTGTGACGGTAATTGTGTTATGTTTCATAATTAACGTTAATTTCCATTGCAAGGCGTGTTGCTGACGTGTTTCCGCTATGGACAGTGCCAATCACCACATTCACTGGCGATGTGCTATGGTACTGCCCCGCACTGGGCACATTCTCGCCCGTCGCCCATCAGTGGGCCGACGCCCGCCTACACATGCCTGCCTGCGTTAAGGGCGGCATCCTCGCGGACGAAATGGGATTGGGGAAGACGGTGGAGGTGCGGCGCGAGCTGTGTCAATATTGGGGTTTAGATTTTGTATCTTAGCATTGTCAGCGCCTGTCCATTATTTCGCGCAACATGCGCAGGGCAGCCACAAGCCCAGAACATGCATACCTACTCTTACACACACACACACACACACACACACACACACACACACACACACACACACACACACACACACACACACACACACACACACACTCACACACACGCACACACACACACACACACACACACACACACACACACACACACACAAACACGCACCTACTCCAGCACACACATACTCATAGACTCAGACAGACACAGACGCACGCCCACAAACTCTCAAACACTCACACAAACTCTCAAACTTACACACACACATCCACACGCACTCTCTCTCACACACACACACTCTTGCACACACGCGCGCAGACACACATACACAACACACCTAGTCATACATAGAGAGTGAGGGAGAGTATCCGCTCACCAATCTCGCTTTCCCTCTCACTCCTTAATGTCTTAATAATACAGGTTATCGCGTTGGTGTTGTCCAACCCACGGAAGCCGGACTCGCCTGTTGCCTCAGCAGGGAAAAATGAGCGGGGAGGGGGTGGCGAGAGCGCGTCTGGCGTGTCAAACCTTAACTTGGAACCGTCGCCACGTCCGCGAGGGGAACTGCTTCTCGGCGAGACGCTCATTGTGACCCCACAGCCGCTGATGGCACAGTGGCGCGCAGAATTACAGCGACACTCTCCACATCTGAAGGCGCGTCAATCTTGCTATGATTACCATCCGTGATGTTGCGGGTCATCACTGCTGGGCTTTGATATTGGTGGTGTTAATGAACTGTGTCAGTGAACGAATAGGGGAGTCATAAGCAAAGCGAGTGAGATCTGGAGCGAGGGATGACAGGGAATGGATAGTTTTTGCCGTGAGACAGTCAACATAGAGCGAGTGAGTGGGTGCTTGTGTTAATCGCGGAGGGAATGCGCAATTGCGTGAGTACATAAGCTCGCGAATGCGCGAGTTGGTGCGGGTAGAATCGAACGAGAATAGAACTGTTTGGGAGTTGCGGGTGGGTTTGTACGTGCGAGGATGGTGGATTGTGAAGTGAGGGCCTGTCTGTGTGGGCAAGATAAGGAGGGGTAGGGTGGATGGGCAAGTGGGTGAGGGATGGATTAACGAAATGAGGGAGTTGGTGGATTGACCGAGTGCATGGGCAAATATGCGGGTGTGTGAGATCGAGAAGTGAGTTAGAGGTTATAATTGGGCTGTGAAGGAGTGAGTGACTGACTAAGGTGGGCATGACGGAAGAAAGGGAGTGTGGGAGAGTGAGGGATTGGATGTGGGAAGAAATTAGGGGATGTGGTAGTTAAGTATGAAATCAAGTCATTGCGTGAAATAGTGTGGAGCAGGTTGGAAAAAGGCCGGAGGGGGGACTGTGTTGTGAGAGGGGAGTTAGTAGAGAAAGGGCGCTGCAGAAGTGACTGAGAATCAAAGGGAGAGAGCGAGTACATCAGAAAATGAGTGATTGAGTGAGGTTGTGACGGCGTTAACAAGCGAGCTCGAGGAGGGGAGGGGGCGAGTAAGTGAACGAGTGAGTGTGCGATTGAGCAAGATGGGACGAGGGGGATCAGTACGTTAGCGAGTGTGTTTGAGAGGGAATGAAAGGGATAGTGAATGAATAGGAAAGGTGGTGTGAATTTCTGAGCGAGAGAAGGTGTTGCATGAATGTGCGTGAGAAATGGATAATTGTTGGACCGCAGGTGTGGGAGTACCGTGGGCTGCAGATGATTGCTGCTGAGATGGCCGAGGCGGAGACGCGGAAGACAGGACGGAAGCGGCGACACTCTGAAGCGACGTTACATGCTCAGCAACACGAAGTCATGGAGGTGGAGGTATATATTTGTGCATGTGTGTATGGGGGGGGGGGGGGGATTCGTCTAACGGACGCGAGTGTGTGTGTGTGTGTGTGTGTGTTTGTTTGTTTGTTTTGTGAGAAAAGTCAGAGTATAGAAGCACTTTCTAAATAGTATTGAAACGGTTTGTGAGTGAGTCTAAGTAAGGTGTGTGTACATGGCTCACCGTGTGTGTACGCTCTTGTGTGCGCATACGTGCGTTTGTGTGTGTGTGTGTGTGTGTGTGTGTGTGTGTGTGTGTGTTTGTGTGCGAGAGAGAGAGAGAGAGAGAGAGAGAGAGAGAGAGAGGGAGGGAGGGAGGGAGGGAGGGAGGGAGAGAGAGAGACGCGCTTACGTATGTATCCAGTGTGTATTTTCATGACGCGCTTTTGCGTGTATGTGTCTGCGTGCAAGTGTTTATTTTGAGTGTGTTTGTGTGTGTGCGCTCGCGTGTGTGTGTGTGTGTGTGTGTGTGTGTGTGTGTGGGTGTGTGTGTGTGTGTGTATTTGTATGCGTGTATCTGTACTTGTTCCGCTCTGCGTGTGCGTATCCAGTGTGCGAATCTTGTGTGTATGTAGTTTGTGTGTGGGTAATCAGTTTTTATACTAAGATCCATGCATTTGGCTACGAGTGTTTTCTCGCGCGCGCCGCGCGCTTGTGTGTGTGTGTGTGTGTGTGTGTGTGTGTGTGTGTGTGTGCGTTGGTAGGTCGGTTTTAGTTTCGTATGATGCGATGAAAATAGGGCGATGAGATAAAGAGCATTTGACGAAGAATGGGCCACGAAGAATGGGCTGAGGCAATGTGTGACTGACACTTCACTGAGGAAAGCTGCGTTGATTGGGTCTATTAGGACGGGTATGCGAGCGATTCAGAGATGGAGGACGTGAAGGCGGGCACACTGGCGGGGGACTGGTCCAAACTGGCCGATTTTGTGGCCAGCAGGTGACTCCTTACTGACACTAAGGGCTGGAGACATTGCGCGTAAAGAAAATGAATGTGGAAAATTGTCTGTCTATATGTTTGGATTTTCAGCCCATATTTCTCCCATATTTGCCCAAATGATTAGGTGGAAGTTGCTTGATTTCCACTCGTCCTTAAATCGTCGCGGTCGGAGTTTGGGGTTATATGTATTTGGATTCATTGCGTATACCCTACTTACCCTAGTTATGTTTCTTTGTGATTTTACAGGATGGCCGAGGCCGATGTGGTTCTGACCACTTACCCCGTCTTCACTGACGAGGTGCTTCTTTCCTTCCCATCCACAAGCTTTGTTTACTTATGTGCGCAGTGGTCAATGCACGATTTGTCTATATGTACCATTCAGAGCTTGTATATCTTTTTGTGAGTCAATATATGAAACCCTATATCCTAGCATGTGTTTTTACTTGTTTGATTTCCTCTGTGTTGAATGCGGCGTTGATGGCGCTCACTGTAGGTCCACTACCGGAGCTCTAGCGAAAACTCAAAACGTTCGCTGCGCCACGCCAAGCGCTACCCCATCCCCGACTCCCCCTTACTACTGCTCGAATGGTGGCGCACGGTGATGGACGAGGCGCAGATGGTCGGGTCGCAGGTGTCGGCGGTCGCGCGCATGTCGCTTCGCCTCGCCTCCGTCCATCGCTGGGGTGTCACGGGGACGCCCATTGGGCGGCGGGGGGTGGATGACCTGCTGGATGTGCTGCAACTGCTACAGCTCAGCTCACCCGCCCTGCGGCTCTCGCTAACTCCATACCTGAGGTCGCGACCTACCACCCACATCCAAGCTCGTGCATCGGCAGAGAACAACACCCACACAAGCAAACACACAAGCGCGCACACACACACACACACACACACACACACACACACACACACACACACACACACACACACATATTTTCAGTGCGCGATTTCTGCACACACGCGCAGACTGCCACACACTCATTAACAGTACACGACTTAAACACCCACACCCACACACATACACACGAATTGTATTCATTTTATTGACATGGTATTTTTTTTCTGGCTCAATTGTTACAATCCACCTGTGCATGCACTGAACGTCCGGCCATAGTTATCTGTCGGCTGTTGCTTCTCATAATCGTTACTTGTTGATGTCGAATTCATTTTGTCATCCTCTTGTTGCATGTAATGATTCTGCAAATAAGCAACAATGTCGCCGTGTCGTAGGGGACTGCCGTGGGGGATGACGCTCATGCGTCAAACGCTGTCGCTTGTCATGTGGCGAAACACTAAGGTATCCTCC
>JAPMLY010001427.1:15000-103726 GCA_026401115.1 Tetraselmis chui
CAGTTCATCAGGTTCTTTTAGTTCGACCGTTTCACCCGATCCTCAGCTACCTTGCTGGATGTCGTCGATCCGCTGCCGGGCATACTACGATCGCCGCTCCTATGGTGTAGCTCGTGGCTTCCATTTTTAGTGCGCTTTATTTTGAAAGGCTTATGTTCATCAACCCCCTCGTTTCTTCAGGCAAAGGAGCGCCTCTTGTGCGCCATGCTCAACTGCCTCGCGGACAAAATTCTGGCCCGTGAGGCCCCAACTGAGCGTGGCGGCGACGTCAACGAACAGCGGCCCAACAGCGAAGGCAACGAGCCGTTGGCCGATGCCGGATACGACACGGACGAGAGCAACGGAGCGGCGGCAACAGTTGTGACTAGTTATAGACCATCGCCGGCGGACGGCGAAGATCTCGGCCCTCCTTCGCTGGACCCGAACCAGCCCCCGCGGAGTCTCAAGGCTCAGGTCCGTAATAGACCAGCTTGGCGTGACCCCGCTCGGAAAAAAAAAATTCACATCATCGCCTTTTTTGTTTATTATCGATAGTACCAACCGTCTCCTATGCGTCGCACAGGCGATCGCTACCGCTGAAATGGCGTACCGGATAGGGGAGAATGGAATTCAGGCCGCTGAGCGCGAAACGGACGTGATGGAGCAGGATGACGAGAACATCGCGTCAGACGCTACGGCCTGGAGGGCGTGGCGACTAACAGAGGTAGAACCGAGTGAGCCGTGGTGGTGAAGAGAATGCGAGAAGTCGCTGCTTTTCAGATCTTCGAGTTGCGTGGAACAATGCTTGTGGTAGCGGTGGCATCAGAATATCTCAATATGCGACGGTCGCTTCATGCGCAGTTGAACATCCCATTCGCAAATTGGTTGCCCGTATATGTGTGCTCGCTGTGATATGGTTAAGTCGATACACCTCGTTGCCTGTGTTGGTGTATGCGGGGTCATGTCTGGCTGCGAGTATCAATACAGGATGTTTTGTCATTTACCCATCAGTACCCTCTTGTTATACTCGTGATAGCGTTAACTTGGTTGTTGCTAGTGCAGGCGTTTTTAAGCTGCTGGTTCAGGGTTTCTTTCCTGCCCGTGTATGTCGTGAAAGAGATGAGGAGTTAACATGCTGTTATGTTTGTAGGTGCACACTGCCAAACTGCTGGCCGAGCTGTACGAGGCAACGGGGGCTACAGAGCACGCGGCCCGAATGAGAGTGGAGCTGGAGAAAAAGAAGGGCGATCTTCAGGAGACGAGCGTGGCGAGCGCCACGGAACTCGCGTCAAAAGTTGATAGCCTGAGGGCGGAATTGAAGCGCGAGGCCGACAAGTCGCACATTCATTGGGCCGACGCTTGCCGAGAGGGCTTGCCGCCGAGCGTCCAGGTGAGAGATACATGGCATTTTTATTCCTGATGTTTGTATTTCGTGACAATAACGCACCAGGGTGTATTACGGATGAGTAGCGCGACCACACACTGCCGCTGGAGTGCAGACACGCAATAGAACAAGCAATATGCAGCTATTCAGTTAGGGAGGGAGGTCAGTGCACTATGCCAAGCACGGAATTTCACTTCCATTGACGATAATGCTATTCAATACTCTTAGCGATATGTAGACTGTGTATGTTTGGGTATCCAATGTTGCATTTGATATCAGCCGCAACCGACGTGCCAAGAAGTGCGCACTTGTCAGCACCAGCCCCGCCTCTTGCACCGGCACCCTTCATCCCATTAAGCACATGGGCTCTTGTTTTGCTCGGCGTGCCCAGTAGTAGACAGGCATTATCGGAAAAGACAATACCAGTTGTGGTATGTTTTGTTTGCAAGTAATTTACAACCCATTACCAATGTTAATGGTTTGTCCGTTTCAGTGCCGTGTTACTATATGTTTTGTTGATGACTTCGTAATGTGTGCCGCATTTTTAGAATGTTGAGTATTTTTTGTTAGCGTCTGTTTGGGAGTAGCGCTTCGTGAGTATGTGCTGTCTTTGTTTTGCTGTCAAACGCAAGCGTGTTTTGTTCTTGTTTCCCGGTGTCATTCTTTGTTTCGTGTTTCCTGCGTTCTGCTGTTTCATACCGGGAATGTGCGGTTTCCGTTGTTTGTTTCCGTTACTTTTAAGCCCGTATTATTGGCTCAGCTTATGAAACCGAGTTTGAATATGAATTTGCCTTCTCTTTCTCATCCTCGATTTTTTTGTTTTTGCTGGATCGGCTTGGCTTGTTATTTTCCGGCGCTTAAAGAAACAATCGTTCATTTTCCGCCTTGTGCTTTTCCTGACCCCTGTGCACCCGATTCATACCATCGTACTTGAAACATACCGAAACCCAAGCTTCTCCGCACACATGAATGTGTACATTGTGGAATTGCGTGTGTCTTCCTGTTGCAACAACTTTGAATGGTAAATCTAAGTCTGGAATGGCATTCATTACCACAAGAGGGGCGGACAAACATTTGTTTAGAACATTTGTCCCAGTAACTTCATCTGTATGTATTTCTGCTGTATATCTCCCCATGTTTGGCCTTATTTCTTGGCCGCTTGAATCGGAGGATGAGTAGCGCTGTGGTCGATGACGCGTCTCCTCTGTCGGACCTGCCACGCCGTAGGAGGAGCCGGCGACGTGGCTGCGGAGAGTGGCTGCGGTCGTCGAGGCGGCGAAAAGGAAGGAGAAGGGCAGCCGCGAGTTGGCGACCACGGCGGAGGCAACCCAGGCGCTCCTCGGTCGCGACGTCTTCCGGGAACTGAACGAGCAACAGGGGGTACGCGTATCCCCGTCGCAGAAACATAATGAGCCCAGTGCATCTTTTCTGGCCGCTTCGTCTTCTGCCCCCCTTTCTCCTCTGGCACTCTTAAAACTCGACACCGTTTTTCGACAACAAGATAGGGCATATTTGGAAAATGGGGTGCAGTCTGCCCGAATACGCTAAGCGCGAAGCGCTGTAACATAACCTAGAGGATCGAAAAAACATAGTGAGAGACACTGTGTGTGTGTGTGTGTGTGTGTGTGTGTGTGTGTGTGTGTGTGCGCGCATGATTACAGAAATACAATGACAATGTGTTTTTACATTATTCAAATAATTGCAAAATATCAGAGTGAGAGTGACACAGTGTGAATGCATGATGAAAAAACTACATAGAGACGATGTGTGTATGCATCATAATTAAATGATTATGAATATCAGAATGAGAGAGACACAGTGTGTGCATGATTACAAGAATACTGAGAGACAAGGGGTGTGTGTGTGTGTGTGTGTGTGTGTGTGTGTGTGTGTGTGTGTGTGCCCGCATGATTACAAAAATACAATGACAATGTGTTTTTACATTACTGTAATGATTACAAAATATCAGAGTGAGAGAGACACAATGTGGATGCATGATGAAAAAAATACATAGAGACGATGTGTGTATGCATTATAATTAATTGATTATAAATATCAGAGTGATCGAGACACAGTGTGTGCATGATTACAAGAATACTGAGAGATAATAGGTTGTGTGTGTGTGTATGTGTGTTTGTGTGTGTGTGTGTTTGTGTGTGTGTGTGTGTGTGTATGTGTGTTTGTGTGTGTGTGTGTGTGTGTTTGTGTGTGTGTGTGTGTGTGTGTGTGTGTGTGTGTGCGCATGATTACAGAAATACAATGACAATGTGTTTTTACATTATTCAAATAATTGCAAAATATCAGAGTGAGAGTGACACAGTGTGAATGCATGATCAAAAAAATACATAGAGACGATGTGTGTATGCATTATAATTAAATGATTATAAATATCAGAGTGATCGAGACACAGTGTGTGCATGATTACAAGAATACTGAGAGATAATAGGTTGTGTGTGTGTGTGTGTATGTTTGTGTGTGTGTGTGTTTGTGTGTGTGTGTGTGTGTGTGTATGTGTGTTTGTGTGTGTGTGTGTGTGTGTGTTTGTGTGTGTGTGTGCGTGTGTGTGTGTGTGTGTGTGTATGCGCCCATGATTACAGAAATACAATGACAATGTGTTTTTACATTATTCAAATAATTGCAAAATATCAGAGTGAGAGTGACACAGTGTGAATGCATGATGAAAAAACTACATAGAGACGATGTGTGTATGCATCATAATTAAATGATTATGAATATCAGAATGAGAGAGACACAGTGTGTGCATGATTACAAGAATACTGAGAGACAAGGGGTGTGTGTGTGTGTGTGTGTGTGCCCGCATGATTACAAAAATACAATGACAATGTGTATATACATTACTGTAATGATTACAAAATATCAGAGTGAGAGAGACACAATGTGGATGCATGATGAAAAAAATACATAGAGACGATGTGTGTATGCATTATAGTTAATTGATTATAAATATCAGAGTGATCGAGACACAGTGTGAGTATGATTACAAGAATATTGAGAGATAATAGGTTGTGTGTGTGTATGTGTGTTTGTGTGTGTGTGTGTGTGTGTGTGTGTTTGTGTGTGTGTGTGTGTGTGTGTGTGTGTGTGTGTGTGATAGAGCTGTAAACCCTGCACCGCCCCTTTATGCCCTCTTACGCTGATACGCGCGGCTGCAGACTTTACAAGAGCTGCGCGGCCACGTGACCGCACTACTCGGCCGCCGACTACTGCGCGGGTTGGACGTCCGACTGCGCCGTGCGCAAGTGGCGTTGAAGGGCGGCAGCGAGGGGGCGGGCGGGGTGGAGCAGGAGGGGGTTGCCTACTTCGGTGACGACAAGGTGGGTTTGGCACCTGAGGACCTCCGCGTCTCCATCACGTTGCTCGACGTAACTGATTTGCTTTTATGGTGTATTGTTGAATTATTTCATTTGCTTGTTTAGTTATTTTCAATTGTTTTGCGGGGAGTAAGCAATTGATCAGTGATTTCAGTTTATCAGTAAGGGTAAGCATTCTTTCGCAGGTCCCAGAACAGCGCCTGCTTTGGGCGGCGGCGCTGCGTAGGGACGCGACACCCATCGCAGACGCACTTTCGGGATCCATCTCCGTGGTGGACAGCGTTGAGGTGCGACTCGCCCTCAGTCCTACGCTCCCTCACATTTTATCTTCGCCTGCAAACGCGATAACGAATAATGTGAAATCTTGGCCAGTTTTTGGTTATGCATTTGCGTCCAACGGGCGAAAATGTTGAGCTGCGATGGGAATATTTCCATCGACATGACCTCCACTGCGCACGATTGCCAATTATTTTAATCAGTGCACTTTTCTACGGCGTCAATGAAGTGGTCGAACGATTCTCTGCTGCATTTTTTGTAATCCGAATCCGTAATTGATGGACGGACTTGATTGTGGACGAAGTGACGAACTAACACCATTCGCGCTTATATCACGAGTCCATGTCATGAGTTGTTTGCTCACTCCTAACACTCTCACGACGCAGTCTCGACAAAGCAATGTCGTCGTGTGTGCTTTTGTTTGGTCCGACTGTAAACGGCATTGTTTGCCTAGTTCGGGTCATTGCATCTCTCATTGCTCTGCCCATAACCCAACTTGAACCCATCTCTGCTGATGTCACATTTAACTGAAATAATTCGCGAGATGCGTAGTAATGTGTTTATCTTGAGATAAAACAAATCACGGTTAACATGAGTAATTTTCCGCTGCGATCCACAAGTCAAACGAAGTCCATATTCTTTACGCATATTGCGCTTCCGTAATACATGTGTACATTTCGACACTATTCCATGCCCTCCATAAAAAACCATTGTGGTATCGCCATTTTTGTTCACCAGTTGCTTCCCACAACCTCTGATCGGGTCGCACCAATAACATCACCTGCCCACTCCCAAATGTGCAAGTCAAGGTCACGCACAGCATTAAAGAACTGACGCATGATATGACATTGGACCAGAAAACTTTTATTGTCGGAGCCGCAGGACTGCTTCTATCCAGATCAAATATTTTGAAATTTATCAGTTATTCGTCGAGGAGCCCCCCCTCCCCTCCGACTGCCCCCTTTTTATGTGCGCTGAACGGACGCTGTTGTGCGTAGAGCTTGCGGGTGTTGGGGACGGTGGAGCGCCACGCGAGCAAGATTTACAAGCGCTACGATGAAAAGGTGTCTCGTAACGAAATAAATGTCTTCAATGCGCTTCGTTGATTCACTTTGTCGCGAGGGGACACTCTTGCTATGATGGTTTGACATATGGTGGTGGTTGTTGTGTGATGTGGTGCGGCCAGGTGGCGACGATGGAGGCGGGGGTGGTGGAGGCGGTGGGCGGTCTGCCTGTGACCGCATTCATAGCGCTATTGGACAGTGTCGCCGCCCGCCTCTCCGTTTTGAGGCTCCACCGCGACCTGCACACTGTGCGCCCCCCTACCCTCCCTTTTCCACAATGAATGCGCGGGTGACACGCCCACTCCCTCGCCCCCTTCCTCCCTCCTCGCTTCACTTCATTTGATGCTCGCCCAACTCGATTGCCTTTACTCCATTGCACCTCGCTTCCCTCCATTCCCTGCACACCCCTTAGTACTGTGTATTCCCTGTCACACATTACATCGACGTTCTTCCATGTAAGTGTGCGTGGCGCAATATTATATATTTGTTTTGTACGAAATGTTAAATTAAGTCGCTAAATGTTTCTGGTATGTAAATTAAATGACATCCTAGACTCGGAAAATGCGGTCCCCCTCTCCCCTGTTTATTCAGGAAAAATGATGTTCAACAAAATACCACATTCGGACAATTTATTCTGCATTATTTAATTCGCTGTGTTGTAAAATTGAGATTTTTTTTCTGCGATGGCTGCTGTTGGCAGGCGGAGGTGCAGTTGGAGGTGGAGGTGCACAACCGCGAGGTGAGGGCGGCGGAGGTTGAGGAGGCCGCGGCGGGCGCGAGCGCAGCACTTCCGCCCGGCGTCGCTGCGAAATCGGCGCGCGCGTTGCGGCGATACATTTTCGGGCCGTCGCACGGCAGTCGCAAGCCGTTCAAGGCGCAGGTGGCGTACCTGTACGACCAGAAGAAGTTTCTGGTGGGGCAGTTGGAAGGTGCGCAGTTTTAACTCGACAAACGCACAATTGAGCACAAATAGAACGGCGATGGCACACTGTTCCTTTCTTTAGTTTTTTATACATTGATGTATTTTGTAAACAATTGTAACCGCGTTGAGTGTAATTGTAAATAAGGCCGAGACAATTTTAGATTCGAATTTCATATATTCAACCGGAAGCGAATATAAAGGTTGGTAAGCGTGTGAAAAATGGAAATGATTGTGTGAACACGTCAAAGTATTGTATAATCGAGGTTTCCCATAGTTTTGTGCGGTGTCATTATCATTGAGACCATTTGTTCATTTATTTTTCTTGGTGATATATTTTACTGCGGACAAACCCATTCGCCACTTCCACAATTGATTTTCTTTCGGATCCTTCATTTGTTCACCCTTGAGGAATTGCTATCCGCATTTTATTGAGTCGGTCGCAAAGCTGCATTTGCACCGCGTTTCATTCACGCCCAGAACACGTGCCTGTTTTTAGTTGTCCACTGTGAGTTCTCCATGCCAAGACGGCCAAAGTGTTTGGGTTCAGTATCATTCTCAAACCCTAGTAAACCCTTTCAAGCTATGGAGGCGAAAAATCTAGTTTGAGGGGAGATGCTAATGATTTCCGACCGTCGTCCTCTCCCCACATGGCCATAGCGCTTGAGACGGCCCAAGGTGGAGAAGGAGGCAGCGGTGGCGCAGCGCCCCCTGCAAACGACCCACCCACGAAAACAGAGGAGCAGCTGTCCAAAAATGAAGTCGCACCAGTCGACCCCGCCTCCCTCCCCCCTCCCCCTTCCCTTCCCCCTGCCGCCCCGCCACCGATCTGGCCACCGGGCTGCGCCGCCGCCACACCGCTCATGGCGCTGCTCAGTCGGCGGACGGCCTCGGAGCAGGTCGCCTCAACGAACCCGAAACAACATTCAAACCCTAAAACACCAACTGCCTCGGCACCGAAAGCGGAGAGCGACAGCATCGGTGGGATGCCCACCAGTGCCGCTTCCCCTCAGGTATGCACCCATGCATGGCACGGTATCTGCGCGCCTTTATTATAGACAGGTTTGGTTCATACCTGCGTAAATGGAGCCTGTGCGCGTGTGTGTGTCTCTCTTTTGTGCTCGCAGTCCTTCTCTCTCTCTCTCTCTCTCTCTCTCTCTCTCTCTCTCTCTCTCTCTCTCTCTCTCTCTCTCTCTCTCTCTCTCTCTCTCTCTCTCTCTCTCTCTCTCTCTCTCTCTCTCTCTCTCTCTCTCTCTCTCTCTCTAGATATATATATATATATATATGTGCGTGTGTGTGTTTGTGTATGTGTACATGTGGCGTGTGTGTGGGGGGGGTATATTGTGTTTAGGGGGTAGATTCTGAAATACTACTTGTGTGTGTGTGTGTGTGTGTGTGTGTGTGTGTGTGTGTGTGTGTGTGTGTGTGTGTGTGTGTGTGTGTGTGTGTGTGTGTGTGTGTGTGTGTGATTTGAGTAGTGCCAGAGCGCAATGAGTGCATGTTATTAGTGTTGGTGCATCAATAGGCAGCGATTAAATGAATCGTTTTTACATTGCTGTTGATCTCGCTGTTGTTGCTTATAATTGAGAGGAAGAGTCGGCGCGGTGGCTTCACACTCATCATCGACGCAGGTCGAACAGAGACATTATATTGCCACATTATACTGCCACCGGTTCTGTTTGTGTAGGTTTGTGAACCAATTGCCCAAAATGTGTGTTAATGTGCATAACTACCTGTACACTACGCATCGATTTGAACCATAATTTAACTTATCATGCTCATTGGGTACGCGTTGCGATCCCGTTTATGAGAGGTCAAAACACTTCGCCACAGTAGCTAATGCCCCGAGTAACTATTTGCTTGGCAGGCGGGTGGGCGCGGTGTGGAGGGTGGTGTCAGCTGTCCCGTGTGCCTGGAGCCGCTGGCTGGCGCTGTGCGCGTGTTCCCCTGCGGCCACTACATCCACGCTGCCTGCTTCCGCCTTTACGCCGCGCAACACTCCGGCGGCAAGCTGCCCTGCTACTTCCACTGCGACGCATTCGACCACAGTCAGGTCCGTACCTCCTCTGCTTGATTACATTCAATCAACCCACACAATCAAAACGTCAGCATGGGTAAAAATTTAACGCATGCATATTTTGCGCTGGAATGTGAAATAAATGCAATGCGGTGCACAATTGACGAGCAATTTCTCTACGATAACACAGAGAACTGGACCTTGCTGCTGAAAATTGAACCTGTGAATGAAGAGTCGGTCAGTGAAAAGTTGAGTGTGTTCCGCTGTGTCTGAGGAGTAAGTATTCTAATGTGTTTTTAGCACAGTACTGGTAGATTTTTTATGCGAAATGATGTTGGCGCTGGGATGTGCGCCATTTAGTACTGTTGCGACTCGATCGATTAGACGGACATTGTTTATATGTTATGAAGTCCGACATTATTCTTTTCGTCTGTTAAGCATCGCCTCCCGTCAGAGTTATGCACGACTCTGAACCTGAAAGCAGAAAAAATCGAAAAAGATGAATCGATGCGCCGTTGATGCGTTACTATCTTTCAGTTGTGCATTCATCGTCGCGCGTAGCTTCACATCGCCCAATGTGTTGAAGTTTTGATAATAATGCCGTAAAGTCAATGAAACTCCTAGAAAATTTTCAACATTTTCGAATGACGGTATATTATGACTCGCTCGCAACTTTTCCAAATCGCAGTCATTGGCAAAATATTTTGGAAACGGCGAATGGTGATATTCTAAAATGTAAATGGTATCATACTCAAATGTCATGTAATATTATTTACACTAATGTTTTTCAGCGATGGGGTGCTCTTTTTGAAGTTTTGGTAAAACAGCGTGGGATGCAAGCGACCGGCGAGGCCGTGACTGATTTGATTGAGGCTTAATATATTCTGCTTACCCACAGGTCAGCGAGTTCTCCATCGCTCCGCGACTGGTCCACGGCACTTCCGAGGGCGCGGCGACCGCAGCGACGCCCGTTGAAGCCGGCACGCAGGTGGCGGGGCAGTGGATGACCAAATTGAACGCACTCCTGCGCCGCCTGCTCGCCCTGCGCGCCAGCAAGCCCGAGGAGAAGAGCCTCGTGTTCAGTCAATTTCCAGAGGCGCTCCGATTGCTGCGAAAGGCGCTCAAGGTGGGGCGGACCGACCCGCGAGTGTGTGATTGAATATAAAAGCAATGAACCAACATTGCCAGCGCAAAAATTATGAAATTAGTCATAAGCAGTCAAAGATTAACTCAGAGAAAATAAGATACTGAAAAAACGGACTGCCATTCGGAGTTAAGGTAATTTATTCACTTTATGTGGCGAATTTTTATCTTACTCAGCGCAGACCTCAGATTATATGCATAAAAAGACATTTTCCAATTTAATGTGTCAAGCCAACAATTTGCGATACTCCCTTATTTGTTCACGCTTGATTCGTATTCACAGCGGCTTTGTATTTTTTTATTATGAAATGCGACAAGACTGGCACGTGATTCTTTATTCTTGAATGTCAAATCACCTGACTGTTTGCCCGTTATTAATTTTCTAATCTTGCTCATCTTCCTGTTCGGCGACTCGCATCCTCTGCTTTCCATTCATCGACAGCAAGGATGTTTTGATGCATAAAAGGGTCTCGACATTCTTCATTCCACCCGTTTTGTCAATTCTTTGAGAGCATAACTTTCCATCCGTTGCGTATGTGCTGTAAATATATTTCACCCTATCGCCATTTCTCACGACACGTTGGTGTCTTTTTTTGATGCAGTTGAATGGACTGAGCTTTGTCGAGCTCGAGACGGGGCGAAGGTCAAAGAAGCGGTGCTCCCCTCCTCCCCCTCCCTGCTCCACCTCCAGTCCCATCAAAAACACTACCCTGCCCTCCAAACTCGCCCCTTTCTGCATCCATTCCGTGTCGCGAGCCATATCCAACGGCTGTACATTCATTTAATTGTAGACTACGCCAATATCATTCTTAAAGATTGTGGCTAATGCCTGTTCCTTTGCTGTGTTCCCCCTGTTCCCCTATTTTGCAGGGCTCTTCACACCTTTCAGACCGACCCCGAGTGCCGCGTGTTTCTGCTGTCTCTCCGAGTAATGACGATGACCGACGCGCCCCAACGCCGCACCTCCTCAAATGAAACGAGATGTGGAAAAAAATTAAATGAGTAAACGAGTAAACGCATGCATGGGCTAATTTATTAACAAGTGCATTTTCTGGTTTTGAATGGACTTTTTTACGGATTGTATTTTTGTGGTTTTAATAGTAAATGAAGATCCAGATAGATGAAATAGTTTATGAATGGATTACTTGATTAATGGGCGTATTTGTATTGTTAAAATGTGTCTGATTTTTGTCGGTATATTCAGAGGTTGTGGAGCAATTGAATTATTAATGGGTGAATAAATTAGTTTATGAATGTTTGAATGAATGAAAAATTGCTTGAAACAAATATGTATATGTATGTGCAGTTGCATTACCGATTAATGTTCGTGGGAAGTCGAAATTCACATTGTGTAGTCGTTATTAAATGGCCCGCTATCCCTCCCATTTTTCATGGCTGTATTGCTTCCCATCGAAATCTGAGGCGCCGATATGAAATGTGGTGATGGCATGACAGGCGGGCGGCGCGGGGCTGACGCTGGTGGCCGCCAATCATGTTTTCTTGCTGGAGCCAGCGTTGGATGCGGGCATCGCGCAGCAGGCCGTCGCGCGGGTGCACCGCATTGGGCAGACCCGCCCCGTCGCCATCACCCGCTTTTTCGTCCGGGACTCCGTCGAAGCGGATGTGCAGCGGATGCAGGCAAGTTGCAATGCCGTCGCCTCACGGTTGTATTACTCGTCGACACAATAGGCGTAAAAAACTTTCAATTTTTCTTTCCATTTCGTGTGATTTATGTGATTTATGTGAGTGTGACGCGGATGTCGCGGGATTGTTTGGTTGCTGCAGGAGGCGCAACATGCGTTGCTGCAGGAGGGCGCCGGGGCGGATGATCGCGTAGTAACTCAGGAAAGGCAGAATGGGAAGGTGGTGCGCGGACTGTTGGATGTTGTTTGTGGCGTTGGTGAAGATGACGCTGACGAATAGACAGAAAAAACTGAGAATGCTATCTTCGTCCAATCTAAATAAGTACACATAGTTATTTGTCTCTAACGGAGCAAAGCCTGCGCCACAACGTATTGTAGTGAACTGCATTCTATGTGATTTCATTGGGTGCATTCCATTGCATTCGTAAATACTGTAATGAATTTCGTGTCGTCTCCCCGATTGAGTCATCGGTACGCAAGTGCCGCTTCTGCTCCGTATGCCTCGTCGGAAAAGTAAAGAAAGCGGGTGTCATCAAATATGTACGCAGTGAGGATATTTTTTACTGGCATGACGAATGACTTCAGAGGCCCGCACATGTGTACGGACTAACATGTATTCCCACCAAAGCGCACCGCCACAAAGCACAAAATCGTGTTAGTAATAGTATAATGTGTTGAAAATAGTATGTATTGTCAATCTTGTTGTGGCGTGGAACCTTCGATCCGATGTTGTTATGTCTCTTGTCAAATATGTAATTCACAACATATCAAGGTGCCCGCCGGCGGCGCAGCGGTGGCGGCCTCGGAGTGCTGGGATGTGCTCGCATGTCCGTCGGCATTGTTCACCTAAGCCACGGTGACCCTGCCCTACCCCCTCCAGTGCCCACTATCAACCAGCATTCTTACCACCCGTGTTTATGATAGAGAATGCGTGCCAAGGTGGGCGAAGAGGCCATAATAGTTCGCAATATGGATCCTCGGCGGACGCACAAATGGCGCGGGGAGGGCTGCGGACACAAGTTGCTTGCTAGAAATGTACATGGATGCTAGATAGAAGCCACCGTGGACATTATGTGTGGGAGATAACATGTGACATTTGGCCTTCTCAAAGCTAACTGCAGACACAAATTTATTTTGCTCTATCTGTCGCTGCTATGTCTGTAAGTGGAAGCAAAACACACGCATCCCTCCTCCCCCGCCTCACCCCCCTTTGGAGAAACAACATCACCACATGGCCACAAGTCCTCCTCCGCGCCTCCTCCACCTCCCTCCTCCTCAAATCCAGCAAATCCATCTCCACACACACGGGGTCCACCACATCACTCTCAGTCCCCATCCGCCTTCTCGCCGCTGTCCTTACCGAGCCCCTTGACACCATCCACAACCGCCTCCCCATCGCACACCTCAACCCCAAACACGCATCCCCCCCCACCACCATCCACCCCTCATGGCTTTCCCTCCTGTCCCCCCACCTTCCCCGTCCCCCAACCACCATGTCATCCGGCATCCATACCCCTCGCACCAAAACCCCCCCTCCATGGCACCCACCATACACACCATCGAGGCTGAATATCTTACACCTGCAGACCACCACTACCCTCCCTGCGACGTCACACGCATCCTTTCAAAACACAAAGACACGGAATATGGCCAAACCCATTACATGGTAGAATGGGCCCCGGAACACTCACGGAGTGGGACATCCAACTCCAACTCGATTACGGCTTCCGCCTTATCTCCTCCACCCCCACATCGCTGTGCCTCCCCACCCCCTCCCCCACCACGTGCTCTATTTGCCATGAACCCTTACACACGGACCCCACCCCCACTTGGTGCACGTGCCCGCACTTTGCCGTCCACTCCCAATGCCGCCCCGCTTAGGGACCCGTCACGTGGCAATGTGATTGGTGCGACCGCGGCCAACAGTACGACCTCACCCGCCTCCACGAGGTCCAATGGGCCCCTTGCTACAACTCCACGACACGATCAGTGAGACCCCCTCCGGCCCCACCGCACTCACCGCATTTAACTCAGGCTTCGTCCCCTCCACAACACCCACCCTACCCGAACTAGGACCCCCCCCATTGACACATCACCTCATCACATTCAACCACGACCCCATCCACCCCGACCTCGACATGCTCCCCATCCGCAAATTCACCATACACGCCCACCCAACACTACATGACACCACCATCCTTTGCACCCCTGACGGCCGAGCGGTCACTACCCTCTCAGGCCCCCGCGTCCTTCACCTATTTCAACTCTTTCGCCCCGACCTCACGCAACAATCGTTCGAAGAGATGGTCTACCGCCTCCTCTCTCGCCTAGGCTCCCGTTTGGAAATCCACTCACCCACACCCGCCACCTCCACACGCAACAGATGGGCCACTAGAGAGGACCTACTCACAGCACTCCGCACCACATTTAGCATCCAGACTAACTCTATTCAGATCCTCTCAACAAGTCACTCCACTCTCGCACCTACCACTCACTATACCCAAAAGACATAGCCTTCTCATCCAGTGGCAGCAACGCCCCACACACATGGCACGGCACAAACATCGCCAGCCCGGAATACGACCACGAATGCATGCGCCGCGCAATGGAACACACAATCACCTGCGCCCACTCCACCGCATCACACACACCCAGCGCCACCGTCCTCATCCTCCCTCGATGGGAACACACACCATACCGCCACCCCAGATACATCACCTCTCCATACACCCACCACCTCTACACCCTCCCAACGACGTAAACACCTTCCTACCCCCCGACCAACACACCGGCCAACCCACCCCCACCCCATTCGGCACACGCTGGATGGTCGACATCTACCTCGTCGCCAACCCCCTCGCACTCTCCGCCTTGCCCTCACACGCCGCCATGACCGCCCTCCATCACACCCTCGAATCAATATACGACACACACCTCCCCAACCCCACCATCACCATCCCACCTCCACACCTCCTAGACACTTACTCACCCCACTCCGCAGGCATCTACCATCTCCCCCCCAATCCCACTCACCCCCTCACTTATCACCTCCCGGAATGAACGACACTAACATACTCCCCCACCAGAGGAAATCTTGCTTGGAACAGGTAGGACTTCGTATACACAAACGGCTCCAAGCAGGGAGGCCCCTCCCCCCTCGGTGCAGCCGCCACCCACCCCTCCTCGGACACCCGCATATCAAAATTATGGTGAACTCTATCCCGCCCTCCCACACCATCAATCGCGCTGAACTAGCATGCATAGACATAGGCCTCAAGCTCGGACACACCTACCTCCTCACAGACAGTGCGTGCTCCCTCCGCCTCATACAAGGCTACTTAAACTGCCCATCTACATACCGTCACAACATCCACCGTGACACGCTCAGCTCCATCACACACACACACACTGAAAACCCGCTACAACGCAGGCATCCGCACACACCTCTCACTAGGCAACGACCTCTCAGAAACACTCGCTAACCAAGCTGCAGACGGACACCCATCCGACACAACATACACCATAGGCTCTGATGTGTCGATAGGCCACTGGACTGGCCATACACCCTCATCCCACAAACGCTAGGAGACCCCCTACCCCACAGATACACAAACCTCAAAACTGATGCTTAAACCCACAGCATCAAACACACACACACCTATCACAAACATCCAAACACGGTGCCCTCCTCGCCCGCGCCGCAGAGGACGGCGCCGACTTCACTTTCCACAAAAAATACACATCCCTCACCGACATCCAATTCACCCGCAATCAAGAATTCATGTGAGGCGTCCACAACACCCGCCTCCTCACGCACAACCCCACCCTGCGCTGCCCCATGTGTGGCCAATTCACTAGCAACGGCCATATGGCCGGTAACTGCCCCACCATGTCTGACCTAAGACAGAACCGCCACAACAGCGCGCTACAACTCCTACTCTCCCTCATGGAACGCCACAACGGCGGACGATAGGAGACCCTCGCGGCCGACTTCGGTAACAAACCCATCAAATCCTTAGCTTCCCCCACACCCACCCACTCCGCTCTTGACTGTCACCCCCCTCACACCACACACATGCCCACCCGCCTTGTTGCCGCTGACGAAGGTCTCTCGCCCGACTCCCTAACCTCGTGCCCCGCCATCCTCCCCCCTAAGATTCTCCCCCCCGCGCAGCGACCCCCCGCGCACAAACCCAACTTCATCCGCCTCCTCGAACCTCGATTCATCGGTCACACAAACGGTCGACGCCGATACTCCTCAATTAAAAAGATTCAGATAGGGGAGTGGAAGTACTGCACGGACCGCAACTTTTCCCAAACAGCCCACCTAATTCGTGCCAAGTACACACCCCTCGCAAATGCCATCAGTAGCCACTGGCCACGTACTGAAGTAGACATCCTCCCCATCGTCATGAGCCGCACGGGCACGCCGCACTCATCCACCATCGCAAGTCTCACCTCTCTCCTCACCCTCCGCACCGACCCTCCTGACAAACTCATCTCCAAAGCACGACTCGACACGACTCGCATCATTGCACACCTCTATACGTACACTGTTCAATGGCTACATCATCTCCTACTTGTAAACCGCATCAAATCCCTCGCGACCTCTCGCCACGCCTCCACACACTGCACCTACCTTCGCATGACCCTAATTGCACGCCGTCATCACCTTGCATCGAACACTCCCTGGGGGGGGGGAGTAAAACCCCCGCACGCCCCTGGAGAGGTTGGATTCCGGTGGTTAATAACGGTCTAGCCTTGACTTGTGAGTTTCCTATATGGCATAGTTGGAAGGGCCTAGAGACAGCAACCGGCGCATACGGTACATGATGTAAACCGGCGCATACGGTACACGTTGCAAACAATTTCAATCTCAATTGTAAGTGGAAGTGAAGATGGAAGGAAAAATGAGAAGATGTCTGACTTTAAGTATTTCAACATCAGATTGTAATCGAACAAAGGAATTGTTAAAAGGTTCTGTGACCTCCATCTGTTGCATTGGGCTTAAATAGCTTTCGCCTAGCTAGCTTGCACATGCTCTCGGTTGGTCTACGTGTCAGGTGCTAAGGCTTTCCAACCGTCATCAATAGACTAGCGACGCGGCTAGTCCAGTCTCGGGAATCACATTATGTATTAGAAACCTCCATTGCCGCGTCGTCTAGCTAGTTAGATTAAATGTGCATAATTGTACTGACCGGGAGGTACCAGTAGTGTAGTACGCATCAAAACCCTTGCTAAATTACAGTAGCGACGTGCCCACGTTGTACGTCCTTCCGATGGGAAAGCACGAATTGGATTTAGTAACGAGTACCTTTACAAGGTCATGCAATGTACTATTGCAAGATTGTACTCGTCACACTCGTACCCTCCCCCTCTTGACAGATCTTGAGGCCGCCGGTAGGCGGACCTCCGTGATCTAAGCTGCTTTACTAAAGCGGTTACTGGGACTCGGGAATGCGCACTAGGTAAGCGTGCATGAGGTCAATGTACGCCTAGGTCTTGGCAAACTTGTGCCATTGTGGCGTCTCCAAGAATTATTGTAACGCCGTAGTCCGATGGACCTCGTTCAGCCGGTGCTAGACCCGTAGAATGTCGTCATCACTAAAGTGCGCCATGAAGAGAAAATATTTGCCTCGTCGTTTCCTTCATTATCAGTTACTGGGACAGTTGGTCGTAGCGAAGCGGTAGAGCAGGGTCGTAGGTTGTTCACATAAAATACATGATGTAAGCGTACAATTGCTCGAAGTTTCAATCAGTAACGGTGTCCCCTATCTGTTCATCCACAGTAAAAGGTCCAAGTTGTATGCCCCTTAGCTTCTTGTTTTGTTGTCCTCGTAAGAAGAGGTTTTTGGTAATAAGTGACACCTTGTCTCATGTGACGAAGTTCGGGGCTGTTGACGGTTTCGTACGAGCTTGCATCTCATCTTTGTGCAGTTGTAACACGGGACGTACTAGAGCATGTACTCCTTGTAACAATTTTAACCGCTTTGTCACGTTTTGCGAAAATAGAATTGAAGGTCGCATGCTAAACAGTAAAGCAGGGGGCTCCTCAAGAAAGACCCCAAAGTTAGCCTCGAAGGGGGTGTGTTCAATTCCTAGCGCACGATAATCATTGTACGAAAATTCCACTTAAGGCAAGAGGTCTGTCCAGTTAGTTCCGTCGTAGCGACAGAAGCAACGAAGAAGCTGTTGAAACGTGTTCTTGACGCGCTCCGTTAGTCCATCCGTCTCCGGGTGTCGACAGGAAGACATGTTCATACGCGTTTCGAGACGTCGCCAAAGTGTCTGCCATAAATCACACACGAATTTTGGATAGCGGTCGTTGACCAGCACTCGAGGCAGTCCGTATAATCTTTAGACTCCTATAAAAACAAATTAGCAGTTTCCTCTGTTGTTACGCTCTCCCTGCATGGCAGAAAATGGGCCATTCGAGTCAGATTATCGATCACAATTAGCACACTGTCAAAGCCATTGCTCACATGTAAGTGTGTCAAGTAGTCAAGACCAACTGTATGCCACGGTCTGGGTGAAACATGCAATGGATAAAGAGTCGCAGCCATTTGTGGTTGAATCTTTGCTCGTCGACACACGACGCAGTGTTCACAAAACTCTTTCACGTCTTGGCGAATTCGTTTCCAACAGAATCTGTCGAGCGCTTTAGCAAGAGTGCTAGCAATTCTTTTGTAACAAGTTGACGAATTGTCGTGCAACTTTGTGATCACCCTCAGTCGGAGCTCAGAGTTCTGCGAAATATAAAGGCGATTGAAATGCCAAAAGTACCCAACTCTTGCTTCTATCATGCTGTCTTTTGTCCACTCACCCTCGTCCCCATAAAACGGAGTACCCCTCGCGAATGATATCAGCGAAATCAGGGCTCAACTGCAACGCGTTAACCATAAAGTTTGACTGTGCGTCTTCTAAGAACAGCTGGGACTTCCGTCGTAATTCTCGTTATGACACAACCTCGCCATCCCAAAACAGTGGAATTGTGGCCTAGGTACGAAGTTTGGCGCCGACTTAACGGATCATCTTCGTTCGGAGCTCCCTTGCGATACGCAAGTGTCATCGAGCCCACAAACGGTTGCAAGTCCCGCAAGTAACGTGCTTTTCGTTTGTTCAACGTGTTGTTCGGTTGCCTGAGCAGACGTCGCAATGGTATGTTACGACAAGGAATTTAGAGCACCCTTCAAGGTAAGACCTCCAATCCTTGATGGCTTCGAATACGGCCAAAGCTTCTAAATTGTATGCATAGTAAGTGTTGCCGCGTTCATTTGGATTCATCTTACGCGCCTAGTAAGAGATTGGTTGAAGTCCTCCTCCTATGTCTTGCAACATGACTGTTGCAATCCCCACTGACGTACAAGATGTAGCCACGGCGAACGTCGCGTCCGAGCTAACCCCCGAAAGGATCAAGCATGGCGCGGAAATGAGCCGTAGCTTGAAAGTCTCAAAGGCTTCCAAACAGGCAGGCGTCAACCGCACTTTATCCGACCCGGTTACATGGCTACCGGCCCCCATCGCGAGCTAACGAGGAGGTCGGTGTGAGTGCCAACGGACATGCGAGCGTACTCCCCTCCGGGGTTTTTCGCTTTCATTGATATCTCAGTCGCTTCACTATTATCTGGCACTCGTGGAGTTGTTTTAACCCCCGCGTGAGATATATAAAGTGACGAGGAGTCTTGTTGCGGACGATGGACGTCAAAACTTCAAGCCGGGCGGTGGCCGCGGCAACATGTTGCCAAATTGCTATCCTCCCCGCTACCCTCGCCTAAGGATCACCTACCGCTACCACTATTCCATCCGATTTACGAGAAAATGGAGGGAAATGAAAATGAAAATGATTTACACTAGGACCGGGAAATTGGACCGGCTGCTGTCCAATGGCCTTCAATTGCTCAGCCACTTAGGACACTTAAGAGCAAAGATTGGGCCGGGTACTCTTCGACCATGTACACCTATCGACACACCTATATGAAATGTGTGCCGACGTTCTTTGGAGGTCTAAAACTGTAAGCAACCGCAGTAATTACCACAGTCCCCCCGCGTAAGGAGTAACAACAGAAATATTGTTGTAATCAAAAAAGCAGATCCACAAAAAAATAATGCAACTTGCTAACAAATACAAAATGAAAATGCTGCTCGACCTTCACCATGCACGGCCCGCTCCAACCGAACCCGGGTGCCGACCGGCCGACGCCGATCGGCGTTCGAGAGGGGCGACGGACTAGCCTAATCGAGCTCCCACGTGTCTCCGGTCTTGCCGGGGAAAGGAGTGGAAAGGCTAGCGAAAAAAACCTCCTCACGCGGTCGCACGTCGATCCTGCCGTCGCATTACGTAAGCCCCGCCCCAAGGTCGTAGCCGCTCCTCCCGTCGCGACTTTCCTCCTAGTCGAGATCTCCCGTCAACTCAAGGGCAAGTGGGGGGGGGACCAAGACTACCACACACAAAAAGCAAGCGCTCCTGCCGCCGCGCTGAGAGGTTTTCCTAGCCATTTCCCCGGCTTTTTCAAATATTAGTAGCAAGGGTTATGCGTAATGTACTACCAGTACCTCCCGGTACGTACATGTACGCATTGTTAATCTAACTAGCTAGATGACGCGCCAAGCGAGGTTTCCAATGCAGAATGTGATTCCCCAAGCTAGACGAGCCGCGTCGCTAGTCTGTTGACGACAGTTGGAAAGCCCTAGCGCCTGACACGTAAGCGAGTATGAGCAGGCGTAAGCTATATGGGCGGAAAACTATTTAAGCCCAGTGCATAAGAGGGAGGTGGCATTAAACAATTCCCTTTGTTCAATTACAATATACCGCTAAAGTACAAGCAGTGAGACATCTTCTCATCTTTTCCCATCTGCACCACCACTCATCAATTAAGCATCGACTGAACAGAACAAAACATATTTGTGCTAGCAGTTAGCTTTGGAAGGCTAACCGCCACATTACACTCGGTTAGTGACATTGCATGTCATCTCACCCTTAGCAAGTGCCTAGCACTTGCCTATCACATGACACGCACTCACTTTGTGGTGAGCACACGCCAACGTATATCATGAGCCTTTAGATGATATCTAACGCTCAACAGCTTGCCACCATCAGCAACCTAATCATCTCTATTGCTTATTGGCTTATCATCTTATAGTTTTGAGTCACAAATCCTAGACCTCAAAGGCCTATAGGCCTCAAAGATTTGTCAAGAGGGGGATACGAGTGTGACGAGTACAATCAAGAGGCGGGTACGAGTGTGACGAGCAGTATATTACAAGACATTGTACATGTACTCGTTACTAATTACTATTCGTGCTTTTCCATCGGAAGGACGTACAACTTCGGTACGTCGCTACTGTAATTTAGCGAGGGTTATGATGCGTAATGTACTACCAGTACCTCCCGGTACGTACAAGAACGCACAGTTAATCTAACTAGCCAGATGACGCGGCAAGCGAGGTTTCCAATGCATAATGTGATTCCCCATACTAGACGATCCGCGTCGCTAGTCTGTTGATGACGGTTGGAAAGCCCTAGCACCTAGCACGAGAACCAAGCAATAGCATGTGCAAGCTATCTAGGTAAAACCTATTAAAGCCTAGTGCACTAGAGGGAGGTGACATAACCTTTTAACAATTCCCTTTGATTAACCACAATGTATAGTTAAACACTAACAGTCAAGCATCTTCTCAATTCTCCCCCTCCATATGCACTTCCACCTAGCGACAGAGCGGCGATAGAACCGAACAAAACATATTTGTGTATGCAGTTAGCTTTCCGAAGGCTAACCGCCACACTAATGCGTGGACGCATCGATTAAACGGGGGAATGATTCGTGGACGCATTGATGCATAACATTTATATGAATACATACATTCGAGGTTTGATGCGGAGGCTTAGATATCTATATACCATCAACATCGACATTTCAAAATATCACTTCCATCAACATCGACATAATTCACTTGATACCTAGCCTTAACAACACGCCCATGCACGGGTGAGGGCGGTGGGATCCTGCACAGAGACGGTTGCAGCGACTAGTGAAAAATTCTGCCGAATGTACCTCCTCCCGGTGTTCCTATATGGCCGGTCCACGGCTATTTACTTTCGTTACAGAATGTTCCCATTACTGGCTCAAGATCGTTCTGCTGTCAAGTTCCGTGGTGATTACTTTATAGTTATTTAAAGGCCGAGGCGCGACGAAGCGCGGATCTCAGCAAGTCATAAATGATCACCCCGGGAAACTCGATGAGCCCCCGTACCCTCCGCACCGGCGATGTGCAATGCACGGCACAGGTAGGATAGGCGCTGGATCATGTTGATCATCCAGTCACTCGGTGCAGGTAAGTATGCCTCATTTACTATGAAACAAAATTTATATAGTCGATAATCATATACTGAGGTCGTACTGTAATTGCGGTTACCAAATTCAATTCTCAGATTGCCGTTGGATCTACAACGGCAGAGATAAATCCTACGACGTGCGGCTTATAAAGCCTGCAGATAATGTTGTACTATCTATTGATATATACGGGTACCTCATGTAATTTCATCTGCATTAATGTATTATTTGCTGCAGACCAGCCCTTGGCTTGGCCGGACGGAAGAAAGGGCAGTAGCGCGGAGACCACCAAGCAAAACAAGGGAACAAGCAGCAGGAGGAAATATTACCAGCCGTTAAATGACGATTGATTGGATTACAACAAGCACGATAAGAAATTGGACATTGAAAAAGGGGGGAGGAAGCAAGCAAAGAGGGCAAGAGTGACCAGAGGGTCACGCGGAATCCAGGGCACGGCAAAGGGAAGCACTACATTCTGCGCAACCTATTTGCAGATAAAACGCAAGAGAACACAAGAAACTCCCAAGCAATACTAAAACCGCAACACTTGGAGGCGACAAGCGGCGCCTCGTCCTTGTTCGGTACTGTCTCTGCAGTTACGGTACCCGTAGCTGCAGCTTGCAGCATGCGCAGCCGCACGCGATGAGTAGTGTATGTAGTATTCGGCGGTGCTTACCAATGTATAAACCCGAACGTCTTTACAAGAACAGGCATTGGAAACGACCACCAAGCAAAAAGGAGCGAGGAGGGAAAACCCCAAACGCCTAAGCCCGAGGAACAGGAAGGCATGCCACAGCAGCAGCACTGCCCTCCTGCAACGCGTCGCGAAAATATGAATCCAAAGTACCGTGAAGAGCTGCAGAAAGACGTTGCATGAATTTTTCGCCGCACAGCCCCCACATGAAAACGTCAACTAATAAATATGGTACGGTACTCAGTGGTATGTCACAGCAGATACATAGAGTAGCTCAATTTCAAGGTGTGCGGGCCCCAGCAAAATGGCCCCTTTTTCCCTGTCCGTGCCCATGCTGTTTTGTTCTTCGTGTAATCCTGATGTCCCCAGTAAAACGAGCAGCAGCAGGTCTTATTATGTCGTGCATTATCAAAAAAAAATCTTACAAGAAAAAGCAGTGGAGGCCACCAAGCAAGAAAAAGAAAGAAAGGAAGAAAAAACCTAAGCCCGACGGCGAGGAACATTATGTCGTGCATTATTAGCGGCTGCGTTCTGGAACTGCTTAGCCCAGCACGCCACGGGATTTATACGGGTACATGTACAGGTACATGTACCGGTACCTGTCGTAGCAATATATGGATTTTGGTCTTCGCCAGCCTTGGCGAGGAGGGAAAGCAGCGATCTGGTGCACGGCGATCTATTCGAGCAATCTATCGAATAGATGATCTTATCAGTGTGCAGCCCCTCACAAATACCAACCCTCACACCTCCCTCCGCGCTAGTGCGCCCTAGACTACCTTTCTCAGTGCCAAAAATTGTGATAAAACCCTATCAATCCTCTTATCTAGCTTCTGTAGGGACACTCAGGGTCTCCCACGAACCCCCCCGACAACCCAAGCTTCCGCATCTTCCACACCATCTGCAGCCATGGCCCCCACCACCGGGATGGCTTCCTACCGCGTGACCCGTAGTGAGCTCAAGCAGCTCGTAAACCTTCACCTGAACGACGTTGTTATCCGCATGTGGAACAAGCATATCCGTGACCTTAATGATGCGGGGACTCCCTTTGCCTCCAAGGAGGAGCTACCTCTGTTCTCGGGTACCGATGACACTTCGACTACCGAGTTTTTCGAGTTCATGATTAAAAAGCTGGAGGGCGACTTCTCCGCCTACTATGACAAGATCCGCGAATGCGCAACGAATCTGGAGAAAATGTACGATGCGCAGGAGCTGCTCCAGCTGTTCCATGAGCAGGTAACGACTCCTGCCACTGCTTCAGATTTCAAAGCTGTTCTCCTTACCCCTGTGTCAGAGGCGCTACATCGCTCGGATACTGTGGTGGTAGCGATCTATATATCGACTAGTGAGTTACTGAGCGTGTTCTCTTTTTCTATGGCCCGAAGGTGAAACTGCAGATGGACACTACCGGCAAGGTAAACCCATACAACGAGGTTTCCGAGGCTCAGGTGCTTGTGCAGCCCAACACTGGCAAGTGCCTACTAGTGCTGCCCGACAAGCGTTTCTATGGGCAGAAGGTGCCGAGCGTGCAGCTCAACGCCATGCTGCGCGAGAAGCAGCGCGACCCCACTGCGGCAGAGTATTTCGTCATCTATTATGGCTACGTGCAGGTTACCAACGGCACCGTGCCTGACTACCCTGACTACCGCTTCCATGGAACATCCGGCTTCCGCAAGGACGCGCAGACCTACATGTCGCTCACCGACCCCGGCGATGGCCACTGCCTGGAGGGAACCTGGAACACGGAGTGGATGAAGGGCGCGATAGTTCACGTCGAGTGGTTGGAGCGTCCCAAGGCAGCAGAGGACCGCACCATGATCGAGTCTTACCGCATCTCATCCTTTGTCGACTTCATGAAGGTGCCTATCGTCCCAGCCTCCGCACTTCTGTTAATATATACTATGTCTAAGTTACCGTGCGTCCTTACCTTGTGGCCTCGCAACGTATTGCTAATATACGTCTTACATTCGCCGTTATAGCAGTTCGTCTGTTCGGCTTTGTATCGAGGCGGTCTTCGCCAAGACATAAGTAGTGGCCGCGTTGGGTGTATGCTTCAGCTATTAATATAGGAAGTGCGCCACAACTCAGCAGTATTTATTTCCCTAATTTTAGTCTCTAGTATCACTGACACGAAGGCAGTAACGTGCTATGCCGCCCACAGGTGCGTACTCACGTGGGCAATGCCGCGCCCACCACCTGGTTTGTGGGCCGCCCTCTGAAGGACTCTGGCCGCTTCGATATTGACTTCCTCAAGGTCGTGCACACCACCGCCGCTGCGATGTCCGCTGCCTTCGCGCACGGCGGCGCGGAGTGCAAGGTGGTGATGGAGGGCCCCACCACCAGCCAGATGCTACAGTATATGCGCCACCTCAGTCTCCAGGTCATCCGCAACCGTGCCCGCCAATACATGTCGGCCGCCTTCCCGCTAAACACCCCCCTGGTTGACGACCGCGAAGAGGTTATGGAGAAGAACGGCGGCAAGCCGGTGACCATCACCGACAAGTACGAGATCGGTAAGCTCGGCGTCATCCTGGCCTCCGAGGGCGGATTCGATAAGTGCACTTTTGACGGCGCCGCGGACGTATACCCCTCGGTAAACGTGCTAGAGCAGCTGGGCCGCGCTGAGGCGGTCGACCTCATCCACCGTGCCCACGAGCGCGGCCTCATCACTTACTACTCTGCCGGCTTCAAGATCAAGGACGACTCAATTGCCAAGGCCGTGCTCACGGGCACTGACGGCGTCGGCATCGGCGGTGCTCAGGTACGCACTCCGCCCTTTTCGCGCCCGCATTTTGAGTGTTAGAAATCGATAGTGATGAGGGACCGATAGTGATGAGGGAATGGAGCAGACAATGAGTATCGCTTGCATGCCGTGCAAAAATGTATGTCTATGAATACGTGGGGCATGACATGATGAGGCGTTCGTATGGGATGGGGGTAGGCTGTGGTTGATTTTGATATGGAAGGGTTTGTCACTGGCTGGATTGTTTGTTTGTAATAGGTGTTGCGTCACATGGACCATACCACCGGCATGCACGGGCCCTACCAGCCCGAGAACCTGCCGGTCATCCTGGGCCTGCGCAACGCCGCCCAGGAGACGACCCTGGGTCTGGGCGTGCGCCTGCTTTGCCGTCTGGACCGTATGTTCTTTGAGGGCACCATCGACGAGCCGCACCAACCACGCCGCGAAGCGCTGCTCCGTCTCCTACAGACGGATGACGAAGAGGGTGTGACCAAGATGCTGGCGGAGTGCAAGGATGTGATGGACATGCCCCACGATGGCGAGACACCCATGGTGGGCTACTTCAAGCGGCTGCTAGTCGCCAAGAACCCTCTCATCAAGCAGCACATCGTGATGGAGGTGGGCGAGAAGGGGTGGAGCGAGTGGTCCAAGAAGCTGTCCATCCTGGTGGACAATGAGGACGAGGAGGAGCTGTTTGACCTGTACATGATGCAGCCCTGGCAGGGCTGGCGTGACGCGTGCCACCAGGCCGAGTTTGGCGGTGCCGCGCGTATGCGCTCCAAGCTGAAGCTGGGCAAGGCCATGCGCGGCATGAAGATCTAGGCGTGCGCCAGAAGGTGCTTTCCATCCGTCCCCAGTCAGCAGCAATGCCTCCTGTCCCAACTGCTTTCTATCGCCAAACACTTCCAGTCTTATTGGACCTACTGTGGTAACATGTGTTTCCCTGGTTCCCATCGCTGCACAGTGCCTTATTTTTCGTGCACCCGCCTATCTCCACAGTCCCGTTAGTAGTACTCTCCCGTTTCCTCCACACTGAACTTGCATCGTTTGTATTGCGTCGGCACGCTCCACTCTCGTGTCTTGCTCTTAACCATCTGCGGAAACCGCGCAAATTTATCGCATCATCGCCACCGATGCTGCATGTGGGCTGAATTAGCTAGCTCGCTTGAAATGAGACGAGATCCCAACACCGCTGAATAAATGTCGGGCACCGCACTACCCTGACACTCGTTTCGTACTCAAGACATTGGCATGGAACGTGCCCTGCCCCATTCGAACCCCGACCGTGAGTAGTGTCAAATGTCCTCAATCTGGCTTTCCCTCTGATTCCTATGACCGAGTATTGAAGTATTTGCTCTGCAGTATACGATCTGAGTTCAATGTGTGTCTGGTGCATGCTTATACAAAGGCGGGGCCATTCCTTGGCCCCAACCAAGTGGTGCAGCTAGCTAGTAGGCCGATTGAGTGCGAAGAGTTTGACGAACGTCGTAAGCGAACAACTTGCAACTTAGTACGGGGTCATCGGACAAATTATTCAGAAGGCGAGGAGAGAAAAACTAGCAACAATGTAAGCAGTGGAAATGTGTGGGCGCTTGTACGGGGGGGGGGGGGGGGGGGGGGGCAAGAGTGAAACGAGGGTGCTTGGATATGTTCGTCGTAGCTGTGCCGCATGACACGTGCGGTATGTACTATGCCACCGCTTTATCTACAAATTATTTGCATTCGTTCTCATAGGTCGCTTATTGTACACTCCTCCACAAAAGTCCGGACAAGATTTCGCATCTTCGCAAGTAGAAAATATAACCATGCGTCGATTTTATTGACAAATTTCCTGAAATCCTAGGCAATGCTTTTGCGCGCAAAATGGAATGCGCCGACAACTTCGAGGGGCGAATTCGAACACTGCCGGGCTTGTGTACTTGGGGTTATCGCGCCCGCACCCGTGCGGCACGCTCTTTCAAACAGTCGCCGTGCTGGTTTGACGAAAAGAGTAACATGCGCACAACGCCGCATTATGAACGCCGCTGCTGCTGGTCGCGCAAATATAATGCACAGGCGACGGAGGGAGGAGGTGTTGGGCAGGCCGCTGTGGGGGAAACGCACGAAATCGCGTATGTAGACTTACCACCGATATGCGCACAACCCAAGGGCAAGCCCCTTTCGGCCGCAATGTTGAAGCGATCATTACTTACACATTTATGATCCAAACAATTTTTACTAGGTACAATTGGACGCGTATTTTCAATGCGCGTCGAACGCACCTACTCCGGAGTTCAAACGCCCACGAACCGATTTGTTATGAATTATTTTAATTTACGAATAATTCCGGCATAGTTGAGCCGCAGTGCCAAGCAACACCCACCGAAGTCGGCTCACCTCTTGAGACGATTTGTACGGGGTTTGTCGATATATTTACCGATTCTTCATTCCTATTGACCTCTGAGCCTAATTCCCGACGCGTGGGGCGGGTGTGGTTGGCACAAGCACATACCCAAGTATTCCAAATACCACCGTCAACGTGATGCGTCCCTAACGGCCAAGTTGGGCCTCGCCCCTCCCCCAAGCCAAACGCCCTCGCATGTTTACAGCGCGTAGTGTTTATCCAAACATGCGTCGTGTGCATTTTTGCTCGCTTGATTTCCAAAAAATCACCCGTGCCAGCGGCGTGAACTTCCGTGCTCTATTCACACACCCGCAAACCAAACCTCGCGCATTGAACACGGTACCCACGCCTCCAAACCCCCTCCAAAAAGCCCCCAAAATACGATTATGTGGAACACAGAGTAATATGCAGCTTGGTATGAGCGCTTGAGCAATGCCCAAGCGTGGCGCTCAGAATGACGTGTGTAGTTCAGGAAGTTTCCCGGGAATTGACGTGCTTAATTCCACAAACTCCACCGACAACACCCGCTTTAAGCTGAAATCTAACCACCCGGGATGGCGGCTTACTTCTTGCTTCTCGGCTCTCCTACAATTGGGTGGTACTCGGGTATCGTCGTGCTTGACGTAGTGAGAGGGGGGCGTGTTCTTGACTAGCTTATGCTAAACATGATGCATGTCCGGACTTTTGTGGACGAGTGTAGTTACGAATCGTATGCTCGAAATGTGATTTAGTATGGTTTTATGGCGAAGTAAATGTCATGAAATCTAAGCACCAACACTAATCATTATTCAAAAGGTAGTCGCGGGCGTATCCCAATATAGCCCATTTGCTTCAATGCAGCCGTAAGGTCGCGAAAGTAATGAATACATTTGGCGTAGAAGTTGCATAATTGCACAAAACTGCGAACCTCCTACGTCGTAGACATTGGCTAGTTTGCAACGGCCTCGACTTTCTTTGTCGAAACGGAAATTTTACCAACATAATGTAGCCTAGATACTCCATCTCCTCAAGGCCGAAGAAGCACTTCTTAAGGCGTAACTTCAAGCCCTCTTCCTTAAATCGATGAAGAACCATACGCATGTGTTCATCCAACGTGCGGTTGTAAATACAAACGTCATCGAGGTAAATAGTGACGAATTTATGTAAAAAGTCGCGTAGAGTGTCATTCATCATCCTCTGGAATGTTGCTCGCGCATTGCACATGCCAAAAGGCAAGGTGACCCATTCAAGACATCTTAACCAACAACTCAAAGACGCGATGGAAGCTGGCTTGATTCGACCCAATCATAGTGAGTTCGGCTCGCCAATTCAATAAAGCGGATGTCTCGCTACGCATGTGCATTGACTACCAAGGACTAAACGAAGCTACGCGTAAGGACGCCTACTCACTTCCGCGTGTGGACGACACCCTCGATGAGCTTAAAGACGCAAATTTTTACACGCACCTCGACCTCGCGTCTGGCTTGTGGCAAGTTCGTGTACGTGATGAGGACGTCCACAAGACTGCGTTTCAAACCCATGATGGATTGATGAAATGGGTCGCCATGCCTTTTGGCCTGTGCAATGCGCCAACTACATTCCAAAGGATTATGAATAACTTTCTACGCGACTTTTTACGGAGGTAATTGGCCTTTTGAAAGTCAACTGCGGACACGAATCTGATTTTCTTCTGTGTGTCGTTGATGTGTCTTTAGGTGGAAGTGCAAATGGAGAAAGAGATGAGAAGGTGTTTGAATTTTAGTGATTAAAAGTATATTGTAATCGAACAAAGGAATTGTTAAAAGGTTATATCCCCTCCCTCTATTGCACTAGGCTTAAATAGCTTTCCGCCTAGATAGCTTGCACCTCTCTCGCTAGGCCCTCGTGCCACGTGCTAGGACTTTATAACCGTCATCAACAGACTAGCGACGCGGCTAGTCCAATCAGGGGAATCACATTTTGCATTGGAAACCTCGCTTGGCGCGTCGTGTGGCTAATTAGATTATCTAACCCCACCCCTACCCCATTCGGCACACGATGGATGGTCGACATATACCTCGTCGCTAACCCCCTCGCACTCTCCACCCTCCCATCACCCACAGCCATGACCGCACTTCACAACACTCTCGAATCTATCTGCGACACTCACCTCCCCAACCCCATCATCACCCCCCCTCCTCCACACCTCTTTGTCACCTACTCACCCCACTCAGCAGGTATATACCACCGCCCCCCAAACCCAACTCACCCCCTCACATACCCCCTCCCGGACCGCGTGCATCTAACGTACCCCCCCACCAGAGGCACCCCTGCTTGGAACTGGCAGGACTTTGTATACACAGACGGCTCGAAAAAAGGCAGCTCGACCCCCCTCGGAGCAGCAGCTACCCACCCCGCCTCGGACACCAAAATCAAAATCATGGTGACCTCTACCCCTCCCTCACATACAATAAATCGTGCTGAATTAGCTGGCATAGATATAGGCCTCCAACTTGGCCGCACCCACCTCCTCACAGACAGTGCGTGCTCCCTCCGCCTCATACAAGGTTACTTAAACTGCCCAGCCGCTTACCGCCACAACATTCACCGCGACACCCTCTTATCTATCACACACACCCTTAAAACCCGCTGCGAAGCAGGCATCCGTACACACCTCGGCAAAATCAAAGCCCACAACCATTCCATCGGCAACGACCTCGCAGACACCCTCGCCAACCAAGTCGCGGATGGTCACCCACCCGATACTACATACACCACAGGTTCAGAGGTCACGATAGGCCACTGGACATGGCCATACACCCTCATCCCACAAACCCTAGGGGACCCCATACCCTACAGATACACCAACCTCAAACCCGACGCACACAACTGCAGCACAAAACACACACACACTCCTCTCTCGCAAACAACCAAACACGGAGCCCTCCTCGCCCGCGCCGCGAAGGACGGCGCCGATTTTTCTTACCACAAAAAAACACTCAACTCTCACAAATATCCAGTTCACACACAAACAAGAATTCATGTGGGGCGTCCACAACACCCGCCTACTTACTCACAACCCCACCCTGCGCTGCCCCCTATGTGGCCAATTCACTAGCAACGGCCACATGGCCGGTAACTGACCCTCTATGTCTGGTCTAATACAGGACCGACACAACAGCGCTCTGCAACTCCTACTCTTCCTACTGGAACGCCACAACGGAGGACGCTGGGAAACCATCACCGCCGACTTCGGTAACAAACCCATAAAATCGTTTGATTCCCCCACCCCTGTCCACACCCCACTTGACTGCCACCCACCTCACCCCACCCACATGCCCACCCGCCTTGTTGCTGCTGACGAAGGTCTCTCGCATGACTCCCTAACCTCATGCCCCGCCGTCCTCCCCCCTGAGATTCTCCCCCCCCTGCTTCGTCCCCCTGCACACAAACCTGACTTCATCCGCATCCTCGAACCCAGATTCGTTGGTCACTCCAACGGTCGCCGACGTTACGCATCCATAAAAAAAATTCAGATAGGAGAATGGAAGTACTGCACAGACAACAACCTCTCTCACACAGCCGACCTCATACGTGCCAAATACACACCCCTTGCGAACGCCATCAGAAACCACTGGCCATGCACAGTGGTCGACATCCTCCCATCGTCATGAGCCGCACAGGTACACCGCACTCCTCCACCATCACGAGTCTCACCTCCCTTCTCACCGCCCGCACCGACCCTCCTGATAAACTCGTCTCCAAAGCACGCCCCGACACATCTCGCATTCTTACACAACTCCATACGCATACCGTCCAATGGCTGCATCACCTCCTACGCATCTACCGCATCAATTCCCGCACGACCTCCCGCCGCGCATCCGCACATTGCCTCCACGCACGACCCTGAATGCACACAACCTTCGCCTCTACTTGCACCCTCCCCGGGGGGGAGTAAAACCCCCGAACACCCTTGGAGAGGTTGGATTAGGTGGTTAACGGTCTAGCCCTGACTTGTAAGTTCCCTGTATGGCATAGTTGGGAGGGCCCAGAGACAGCAGCCGACGCATCCGGCTTTTGGTGAAAAACCGGCGCATACGGTACATGTTGTAAACAATTTCAATTTCAATTTCAATAGATTATCTATGCGTACTCGTACGCACGGGGAGGTACTTGTAATACATTACGCATCAAAACCCTCGCTATATTGCATTAGCGACGTACCCACGTTGTACGTCCCTCCGATGGGAAAGCACGAATTGGACTTTGCAACGAATACATGTTCAATGTCATGAAATATAATGTTGCAAGATTGTACTGTCACAAACGCCTTGCCCTAGCGTTGCTTCCCGGCTATTCGCCGTCGACTCCAACGTCCGCCGCCACCAGAGATCCGCCCGTACCCTCCTCGCCACCAAAAGCTCCCGAGATATAGATCCCGTCCGCGAACGGGAGAGTATTCAATGAGCGTATGCGTTGAAAAGAAATATCCGGACTAGCCGAGCGAGAGATCTTGGCGCTTGTGTACACATATTATTTTGAAAAACTCTCCGTACATGGCTTTCCCGACAACTGTTGATCCCGCGGATCGTATCAGTCGGCTCACCCCGCCTAGCCTCCAACCGTGCCGGGCATGGCACGGCAATAGGGTTACCACCGCCCACCACGAGGAGGTGGAGGTGGGGGTGAGTTCCGACGGGCATGAGAGCGCACCCCCCTCCGGGGCCGCCGCCGCTGCGCTACCGGTGGGCGCCGCAAGCAAAAACGATGTACGCTTTGAGACCCGCACACGTGCATCTCTTATTTGTGGTGGTTCTTTTAATGTTTCGTCCTTCAACAAGACCTTCACTCCTCTTGTCTTGATCTTCGTCTATATCTTGATGATGGCGAGCCCGCGCAACGCCACGTGGGTTGAGTTCATGGTTTTGGGACGAACCATATTTGCTTGACATTATAAACATTTTAATCACATATAATGGTAACAACGCCTACAACCGACACTAGCTCTACATGTATAGTCTATAGATTAATGCCCAACCGCCCATAGCTATCGCGTATATACAAAGTACATGTACCTATCCGTCTCCACGGCGTATCTTAGAATGGCGGGTGTCCACCTAGGCTCGGCGAGGTCGTTTGCATAGCGACATGGAGCACGAGACATGGAACGAGTCACAACCGGCCCGTTTGCCTTTGTTGTAGAGTGTTGCCATTGGCTCACTGTTCGCCGCCGCGTGTGCATTCTTCTACATGTATATGTCCGTGCATGTTGCGTCCATGCTTTATATTATCAAGCATGTGAAAGTTTGCTTAAAGAACAAGCCGCGTAACAATTTATTGCGGCTAATGCAAAAAAATGCGAGGAGTGTGAATGTTTGCGATGAAGCTTAATGCAATTGAAAAAGAATAAAGTGACTTATCCCCTCCATCCATTGTGATGGCTTAAGTAGCCCAGCCTAGCTCGCCTTCAATTGAAATTGAAATTGTATTACAACAATTATCAGCAAGCTGGGCCGATTGCTGTCTAACTGCCATCAATACTCTGTCATCTAGGACACTTAGGAGAACGATTGGGCCGGGTACTCTTCGACAAGGTACACCTATCGACACACCTATCTGCAATGTGTGCCGACGCTCCTCGGAGGTTAAAACTGTAATCAACCGTAGTAATTGACACAGCCCCCCGCCTTAGAAGCAACAACATAAATAATTATGTAATCAAAAAAGAATATCTATAAAAACACAGAGCAACTTCTCAAGAAATGCGCAAAATGAAACTGTTGCTCATCGACCTTCACGATGCACGGCCCGCTCCCACCGAACCGGGGTGTCGACCGGCCTAGGCGGATGGGCGTTCGAGAGGGGCGACGGGCCATCCTAATCTAGAGCTCCAGCGTGACTTCGGTCTTGCCGGACAAAGGAAGGGAAAGGGTAGCGAAAAAATCCTCCTCACGCGGTCGCTCGTCGATCCCGCCGTCGCATCTCGTAAACCCTGCCCCAAGGTCGTATCAGCCCCTCCCGACGCGACTTTTGCTCCTAGTCGATGTCCCCCATGACCTTGAGGGCATGTTGGGGGGGGGCGAGACAGCCAGACAGAAAAAGCTAGCGCTCATTCCGCCGCGCTGAAAGCTTTTCCCGGGCATTTCCCCGGTTTTTTCTGTCTGGTACCCGGGTACTCGTCTGGAAAATCAGCCAACGGCCGTACCGTCCACCAAGCGATCGCTCGTCCGTCGAACACCCTTGTTTCGAGTGCGAGCATCCGCGCTAACCCGGGTTCGCACTCTCTAACATTAGGTGTACATCTCGATCGCGGGTAGCGGTGAGGCAGGGCATAGTCACCATTGCCGGATCCAAAAAGGCCGCGAGGGTGCGGAAATTATTTAAACCCTCCGCACATAGTTTTAACGGCGGCGCTTGAGCCGGAGGCTAACTTCGCCGCTAGACCTCGCAGCTCCTCCCGTCGCGACAGCCCTCCTAGTTGTTGGTGTCGTGTTGCCTTGCCTTGGGTCAGCTCGACGTCAAAAAGCCGGTCGACGGGTAGCGAGCGCCATTCCCTAGCGCTGCTTTCCGGCTGTCTTCAGCCAACTTTAACACCCGCGTCCCACCGTTGATCCGCCCGTACCCTCCTCGCCAAAATTCACATGTACACGCCCCACCCCCCCAAATAGAACTGTATTTGAGGGGTATTTAGTGGCGAAAAAACATACCATGTCCAACTATGTGCCATGGTCGAGGCGGAACATGTAATGGGTCGAGCGTTGCTGCCATATGGGCTCGCTCTTTGGCATTTGCTCGTTCCTTGATTACTTGCGGTAGGCCAAAGTCATCGCACATGTAAACGGGTGTAAATCTCGCACGTCACGTGCTTGTCCTTTATTTAACCTATCATTCGGTTGCTTGAGCACATGTCCCGATGAGTCGCGGCACGAGACCACAAGGAACTTGGAATAGCCTTCAAGGTAACATCGCCAACGCTTCACAGACAAGCAAAACTTCTAAGTCGAAAGCTGAGTAGGAGTTACCACGCTTCGCGCTGTTAAGTTTACAAGCCTGGCAAGACATTGGTTGATTAAGACTTCCTCCATAATCCTGCAGTCAACTAACTACGATTCCTACCAAGCATATGTAGCCACGGTAAATGTCGCATCCGAATTTACTTCCGGAAGGACCAGACATGGCGCGCGAATTTGTCGTAGCTTGAGAGTCTCGAAGACTTCCAAGCATGTGCGCGTAATCACAATCCGCCACGGGTAAGATTTCTTTCGCAAATTTTTAACGGCGCCGCGACAGATCACTGAAGTGCTGAATAAATTCTGCGTAAAAATGTATAGCTAATCAAAACTGCGAACCTCGTGTTGCGTCTTATGAGGCACCGACCACGCACCCCTTGACGGCCTCGAATATGTTGTTGAGACGGAGAACTTTCTGCCGGAAACAGTGTAGCCAAGGTACTCCATCCCTTGCAAGCCCCAAAAAATTGGTTAAGACGCAGCTTCAAAAGTTGTAAAAAAGGACGCATATGCTCCATACATTCCTCTACCCTACGGCTGTAAATGTAGACGCCATCGAGGTAAACCGTAACGAACTTGTGTAAAAATTTTCGTAAAGTCTCGTTCATCATCCGCAGGAACGTAGCCGGAGCATTGCACAGTCCAAAAGGCATAGCCACCCATTCCATTAACCCATCCGAAGTTTGAAATGCGGACTTGTAGACGTCTTTTTCCCGTACACGAACTTGTCAAAATCCAGACGCCGAATCCAAATGATTGTAATTTGTGTCTTTTAACTCGTCCATGGTGTCGTCCACACGAACTGAATGGTAAGCGTCCTTTCGAGTAACCTCGGTCAAGCCTATGTAGTCAATGCACAAACGTGGAGAGCCATCTGCCTTGTGAACAAACAAGATTGGCGATCCAAATTCGCTCCAATTAGGTCAAAACAATCCAATTCCACTGCGCCCGTGAACTATTCATTCAATTCATCCCTCTAAGCATAGGACAAGCGGTTTAGCCTCTGACGTTTAATCGGCCTAGTGCGATTGGATGGTCACAAGGTCGACTAACAAAAGAGTTGACAGGTTGAAGTAGCTCCGGGAAGTCGTCGAACAACATCTTCCGTAAATCCTCGCTATGCTCGTCGTTGAGTTGGTCCTCAGGATGAAATTCCTCCGAAGATGGTTTATCATCAGCATTTAAATGAACCGTGAAATACTCCGCAGTCCGTCCCTTAGCTCGAGCCGGCTGCCTCACTAAATTCTGACAATTTGGTTGACGACATGAGTAAACACTCGGGCCGTCGATTCACGACTTGAGTCTCAACAACGGTACCATCCATCAATATAAAAGAACGCTCGTTACAAATCTTAAGCTTTGCGCTTGCTCATCGTCCAACCACGATAACCTCAACACGATGTCCGCAGCGCGCAAATCTCGGAAAACTACGTGGAACGTACGCACAAACTCGTGTTGAGCGAGGGTTAAAGAAACGTCACACACACCTTGGTTGAAGCAACTCGCTGGCAATTAGCAAGTCCTACAAATATTTTGGTAGACGACTTACGCATTTGCGATCCCGCCATCTTCGTAACAAAGTCTTCCGACACGAAATTGAGCGTCGCAGCTAATCCACCAACGTTGTTTGATGTCGTTGACCAATTGAAGTCGTAACCGACAAAATAATAAATTGCACACTAGGACGAATTTCTGTGAAATCCGTCACAACAGCAAGAGTAGCTAGTCGTTTCTTAGCGACGAAGTCGAAATCGTCCGCTGCTGGTACATGTACATTCGCTATCGGTGTTACATCTCAAGTAGGTGGAACCGGACATTCCGAATCCGCTAACCACATTTGTACTTGCCAAGGAGCATGCGCAACGGTGTCTTGCAGTATAGCGTTCGAAGATGATTGTCGAGCAAACAAAAAACCTAACACGGAAAAACAGGTAAGTCGGCCGACATAATAGGTTCACCGCTTCAAAGAATCTAGGCCCCATGCAGCTTGCGAAGTTCACAAGAAGAACGCAGCTTCCACCACCGCAAGAAAAGTTACTATCGAAATTGCATTTTTATAAAGGACTTAAAAACGGTTTGTTTTGTGATGTTTCTCCGATGTGTAAGACTTAATCATGGGGAGGCGGCTCCAACTTCAGGGTGATGACCGACCAATGTTTTTCGTGACTGCATGCGCGCAAGGCACTTCCAATACGGTTTACAATTGTTGTTAGCTTTTTGAAGTTACCCCACTTAGGAAGAACGTAGATCGCAAAAGTGGACTTAATTGTTGCACGCCGATAGTTCTCAATATGTCGCCCCATCTCGTCCGCGAGCTCCCAAGATGGATAAATGAACACCCGCTCGCCGAACAAATATCTCGCCAAGATAGAGTCGGAAGGAGAAAAGTGAGGGAGGTTCCCGTGCACATTCAAACGCTCATCATCAGCACCTCCCTCTGAGGAGGTGATTTTTTTGGTTCATGCAAAGGATTAAAGACCGAATCGACCACCTCCAATGAGTTGAACATCGAGTTTTTATAGGTAACCTTTGTGTACTATGTTGACGACGTCCGGCTATAGGAATTGCAGGACGACATTAGCTTTATACTCCGCTGATGGCGAGATGCCAGTCCCGCAAAATTTAGCGTTACGACCCCTACTGCGGCGCGTCTTGTGCATGAGTTTTGAATCGTGCATGATGACATTAAAAGACAATGAGGAAGTCGCTCCTCGATCTGCGTCTCTACTGCTGTTTCGTCCTTTTGCGTAAAAAGACACGTCGTGCCGGATTGTAAAGAGGCATGGTCGTCATCAAGCCATGGTAAGCCAAGTACTAGATCAGCAGCGCGTAAATCATGTAGAACGTAGAAAGTCCGTTGAAACTCGTGACGACCTAGCTCGAAAGTGATGTCACAGACTGTCAAAGACGTCACACGTTGACCATTGGCAAGTCGATATCGAGTCTTGGTTTGAGACTTACGAGTCCGTAAAGCAAAGCGTCTCACAAATTTTCCGACACAAAGTCAAGAGTCGCAGCGCAGTCGACTAATCCAGAAATTAGCTGTCTGCCATACGGAGTTTTTCACATTCAGCTCAGTTCGAATCAGGGGCCGAGCTTTAGTGAGGTCCGTTAGCAAGGCGGTAGCTTCCGGGGAAAACTGTCTCAGCGTAGCGATGGACTCTTCAGGGACGTCTTGTGGCACTTGTATCGAAGTGGGCTCATCGGGAACTCTAGTCGGAGCTCGATCGTAAAAGGTGCAAAGGTAACCATCGTCGACTAACCACAACTGAGCATGCCAAGGAGCTAGAGCAACCACCTCATGGTGGGCAGGATCGTCCAGCGACTGGCGAGTAAACATTTGTGTCCTTGCAGAGAATTATAGGTAGAGTTTCCAGTGTCGAGTGAGCTCGTTGAGCTTAGTCCACTTAGGAAGAGCGAACATAGCCATCGTAGATGTCGGAGCTGTCCGCCTACAACTCTCGAAATGACGAGCGATTTATTCTGCCAATTTCTAGGGTGGTTTGATGAACACTCGTCCACCCCTCATTTCTCTCTCCATGATCGAGATGTTCGGCGAATAGTAAGGTAAGTCACCGTGCGAGTTGAGATCTTCGTTATCAACACAACCCTCCACAAGCAAAGTCAAAGCGTGCATGCATGGGTTCGAAAACAGAGTCGACTAGTCAATCAATCAAACATGTATCAATCAATCGAACGGTTGGATACATGTCTACGACTCTCTTTCTGCTTGTTCTGACGACGACCTACTACCAATTTCGCAAGTGTCGCGATTGCAGTCGACGGGGGTGTTGAGTGTGGTTCGACGACCTATGTCGCTAGAAGTGTCTCAAGACGACCCGTAGATGTAGCCAGTTGCTCCAGATTGTCAAAAGAGCAGCCTTGTCACCATCATTTCAGCTTCGATGGAGCGCCAACCGCCTCCTTGCCTTTGAGCTACTCCGGGCACTGAAAGAAACGATGCCTTTTCTTGTGGCACTTGAGGCACAGCCCCTCCTCTTGATGGCGTTTGCTCTCTTGTGGGGTCAAGGCTCATCGATGGTGTTGAAATCAATTCGGCCGTTGTTAGGAGAGGTTCGACCACGGCCTCCACGTCCATTGCCACCACCACGACCTCGACCAAACCCTGATCCCTCACCCCGTTCCCAACGTTTAGACGCCTCGACCAAAGGATCGTCGTTAGGTCGCTTCCTGGTTAGTTGTCCACCTCTAGGAGTTGTCGACTGAGTAGTTGCTAGCCTAGCAAGACCCAAATGTGGCGAATCAGTTACGAGGTCGTTGAAAAAGTATTGCCGCTCCACCAAAGATAAACATAATTTCTTATGTTGCGAACGATGGGACTTAGCTTGGGCCAAAAGTTGAAAATTAGCCAGTCCACTAATGAATCGAACGTACATATGAGCATGTGAAAGAGGTTGACGGGACCTTCGTATAAAGTCGTTGAACTACAACTTAGTGTAGGCGGCGTAACTAAGGTTTCCTTGCGTAAGTCCAAGCATGCGTTAATGCGAGAAAGGGACTAAAATCTTGTATAGGGCATGCAACTTAGCATGATAAAAGTCCCGGTTTTTTTGATCTAAAACATAGCAAATTTGGGACTTATTCCTTGCACACGCTACACATGTACGTCCTCGTAAACTTATACTACCTTATATACTAATTAACAAAATCGAGGAAAACCGCAACAAAGATCTATGTCACCGTTCAAATACCGTCGAAACTGAAATGAAATGAAATGAAATTAAACACTCCAATACCAGTATAAACCGGCTGGAGTCTCTGGGCCCCCCCTTTTGCTATGCCATACAGGACTTAGTAGACTGAGGTAGACCGTGAACCACTAATCCCAACCTCTCCAATGGCAGTAACGATACCGTCTAAAACATACTCATAAACAAGTACTGTCTGCATACAGGTATGAAATATAAAATGTCGCTAGTCTCCACGATACGCGGCCTGCTCCAGCCGCTACGGGGTCGCTGATCATCAAAGCTGTCCAGCTTGAGCTGGTCGAGGCGAACCTGCATGACCTCGGCTCCTGTGCGACTCCGGTCGTGCCGGAGCTTGGGGGGAAAGGCAGGTAAAAAACCCCCCTCGCAAAGGTCGTCGTCGGTCCCGCCTCGATCCGTGCTCAACCCCGCCCGAGGTATTAGCCGCTCCTCTCGACGCAGCTCGCCACCTAGCCGAGTCTTCTCTCCTCCTTCGGGGGCTGAGAAGAGAAAAGAACTAGGCTGCAAACGGTGTCCGGCTGGCTCTCCTGCCCCCGAGCCAGATTTTCTCATGTCCCCTGTCCTTTTCCCGTCTGTCTCCAACACCTATCTGATCGCGCTGTGGTCGTCCGTGCCCTCCCCCAGTGGTTTACGTTGTTAGGGGGCCGCCTTTACGAGCAGTGTGCCGTTACGATAACCCTAGGCACACTGCCTGAGGCAGCCTATCGATAACTGGGTACCGACTAGGGAAGGGGTTGGAAGAACACAGGGATCGAGTCGCCGGTCCTCAAAAGATGGTGGGTACGGGAATTTTTCCAAAAACCCCCCGTACCGGGCTTTTCCGGCGGCGGGTGATCCTAAGGACCGCCACCGCCAGACCGTGCCGCTCCTCCGGCTGCGACCAACCACCGTCATGCGTTGCCTCAAGCCTCGCCCCCAGGGGAGATCCGAGGCGCTCGCAGGGCTGGCGAGTGCTAGCGAGCGCCGTCCCTAGCGCTGCTTCCCAGCTGTCCGCCGCCAGCTCCAACACCTTCGTCCCTCCGCTGATCCGTCCGTACCCCTCTTTGCCAAAAAATATTTCGCAAACGCCGCCCCCGCCCCATCGTCGGAAGAGTATCTGCGAGTATTTAGTCGCGGAAAGACATATCGGACTGGCCGAGCGGGAGATCCCTGTGTTGGTGTACGGATATTATGTTTTTCCAAAACCCTCCGTACAGGGCTTTCCGACAGCTGCTGATCCCGCGGATCGCAGCTGCCGGTACCTCGTTTAGCCCCCTACCGTGCCAGGCCTGGCACGGCTATGGGGTTACCAGCGCCCACCGCGTGGAGGTAGAGGTAGGTGCCGACGGGCCTGCGAGCGCACCCCCCTCCGGGGCCGCCGCCGCTGCGCCGCCGGCGGGCGCCACCGTCGAAACTCTTAAGTCCGTAATTTCACCGGACGGTACTCGATGCTTCCCTTCAAGGACCGTCTATGGTAGGGACCCTCTACGGTAGCACTAAAACCTCTACAACGATAGTGTGCGTGCAAAGTTTGACTCCCCGCTTCCGTCCAAAATCTCCCTCCGTTGGCCGCGCAAGCCGACCTCGTCACAAAGACCGACATAGACATAGTATTCAGGCGGGGGAGTTTGAGCCCCCGCTCTTGTTGAAACGAATTAACCGGTACCGGGGAGTACTCTGACTCACTCGGCGGGACTAAAGGCACGTGCAAGGATGAACTTAATCGTTGTCGGCTACCGGCCGTACAAGCGTTGACAATATGTGTTTCATCTAAGCTTTCCAATACTTACACGTGCACGAATCGCTGCGTATTTCGAGAACAACGAGACTACCACCGTCCACCGCGATGGATTGGTAACGGCTTTTCTGTGGCGGAGAGCATTGACGGCATGACGAGTTAACTGTAGCGAGTTACCATACATACAAGTTGAAACTAAGTATGAGCAGCCACAAACAACCCCTATAGCGACTCACCGTACAGAGGATCGTACCACCCTCAGTCTTAGCCCGCTTAATCCTCGGCCTAGCAAATGACCTTCTCCCTTAAGGTATCGCAACCGTTGCAACAATAGAAGCGCTATGGGTGACAAGCGTTGCACCGAGAAGTGGAGCCGGAGATAAGGCTCTTGACGTGTTGTTCGGCCTGTTCCTTTTCTTTCCATTGCGGCAGTCGGACTTTGTCGTGCTATTCTCACCTTGTTTCCTGCCTTTCAAGCTTCTACCATCAACCTATCCTCGCATGGATGTAGGCTTGCATAGCAAATCGCCACAACGTCGCCAAGGGATGGGTAGTTTACCGTTCCGTCGACCTCAGCCCCTCATATGTCTACTTCCCAATCCCAGAGACTGCGGGTATCGGTGCAGCCCTCACGCGCGGAAGTCAAATTTACGTAGTATGTCACACCGAACATGTGTACGAGGATTCGATTTTGGCGAAAACAAATATTTAGTCCATGAATTACTACAATTTTGATCCCCAAAAAGAGGGACTAAAGCCGTACAACGTTTTAGACACAGTTGTGCAAGGTTTTAGTCCCACACCCAATTGTCTCGAGTGTTAGGTAATAGGGACGTCTTGCGGATCTCCTCCACCAAAGTGTTAAAAGAGTATGGAATAGCATCCTTTTGCTTACGATTGAACCACCAACTATTACGAGGTCTGGATAACTGAGACGTAACCCACACAATAACGTTCCACGAGTCGGCATTAATCCCGAGCAAGGCGAAGCGTTGAGGCTGCGTCTCGAGCCAGTCTTCAAGCTCGCGTGCCTCACGACCTGACTAATAGGGAGAGTTAATTGCAGCTTTACGTTGCGTCTCAATAAGAGTTACGATTTAGCCAACATAGTTGGTTGTAGGGGCCGGAACTCCAATGCGTAAATCAGTCGGAGTCTCTTCACACAATTGATCAATGTAACCTCTGCTCAACATCCACACAAGACCTGAGTCGACAGTTGAAAACCGAGAGAAAAAAGAAACTGCCTCGGTAGCGACGTGTCCTCGTGACAAAGTAGTTGATTGTTAGTTATTGCTCGACGAAAAGTATCCATTGAGTTACGTAACCAAAGTGAAGTGACTCAAACTTACGTATTATTTCAAGAGTCGTCCAGTTTTAGTCGGCGTAAGCAAAAGACCGTCAATGTCAATCGTTTTTGGATCGACGTAAATACCATCATGATTAATGGTCAACTGAACAGTAACAGCCTGCACAAGCTTAGTATGAGTGCGTATGTTAGCTTCCACGTAGGGTACCGGAACATATGCCGAGAAGACGTAAACAAGCTGATTTTTGCCTTCACGTAACGACACTAGAACCGCATTGTTGTTCAACATTATTAAATAGTCATGACGCAAAGTAAGGTCAGTTTCCTGAAGCAACTCACGAACGGCAACGCCGACATGCTCTTCGTTAGGTAAGATCGAACCGGCACGAAACCATTTTTTTCCATTACGAGGTTCACGTTGTAGAACGAGCTTAATGTCTAAGGCTTTGGAACCTTTGACTGGCAGTACGACCACCACGTAATTACAAGGTCCGACTGAAGTCATTTCGAATCAATCGGCGTCAAACAAATCAAGCAACATTGTAGAACCATGGATAAGGGTTCATAGAGAGAAGCAGGTAGTTCGGATAGTTACACGGACTACCAGCCTGTGAAAGGTCTGGAGTAGAGAGAAAGGAGTGAGTGGGGAGAGCGACATGCGCTCGCTATGACCGCACATGCCATAACTAGTCTAACAGGTGGTAACTAGTCTAATGTGTTGTATTAGGTACGATGTACTATATCTGTGATCACATTACCAGTATATCTGAATAACTAGTAAGTGCTGTTGAGTTGCTTACAACACTCCCCCTGGAGATAACTAGGGGATGTGACGATTCATGGGGCCAATCGTCCCCATCATTGCAGATGTGTGTCTGGACAGCGCTGGTTCAGGAAGTGGCTTGGTCAACGTGTCCGCCACCATTTGGTCAGTAGGTAAGTACATGAGACGGACTGTGCCCTTCTCCACATGATCTTTGACGAAGTGAAACTTCAGGTCAATGTGTTTGGTCTTCTCACTCACCATTGCATTCTGAGAATATGCGATGGTGCTCTGATTGTCTTCCCATATGGTCGTGGTCTCGGTGACTGGCTCGTTCAGGATCTCGCCTATGAGCTGCCGGAGGTGGATGACTTCCCACATTGCGTATGCTGTTGAATAGTATTCAGCTTCACATGTAGACAGTGCGACACATGATTGTAATCGGCTGCGGTAGCTGATAGCACCCGTGCCAAGTGTAATCACGTATCATGAACGTGACTTGCGCTGTGTCGCGTCATTGCCCCAATCTGCATGTGCATAGCCCGAGAGTTGGATAGACTGAGCAATCCCCCCCCCCCCCCAACGTGAGGCGCATGCTGATTGTGCCTTTGAGGTAGCGCAACACCTTTTTCAGGGCTTGAAAGTGCTCAAGAGAGGGGTTGGCTTGGACAGAACCAAGAATGTTGAGTGCAGTGGCGATGTCCGGGCGGGAGCATATGGCGGCGTATTGAAGGCTACCGAGGAGGCTCCGGTAAACATCGCGCGCAGGACCAATGAGGGGTGTCAGTGGGGTGGCCGCGATGCCGGACAAGAACCCAGGGTCCATAGGCATGATGGACGGGGAGCAGTCGGTCATGCCATGCTTGTCGAGCATGTCAGTGATGTACTGAGATTGGTCGATAGAGACCGTTATGGCGACGCGGTCCCGGGTGATGTGCATACCGAGGAGTTTCTTGAGGTCACCAAGGTCTTTGATTTTGAATCGCTGACCCAACGTACGCTTAAATTCCACAACCCACTAGGTGTTGTTGCAGGCCAGTGGGAGGTCATCGACATAGATGCCGATCATGGCAAAAATGCCGTCTGGCCGGTAGACGTAGATGCATGGCTCGGACATGAGCTGAGTCCATCCGTGAGAGACAAGATAGTCGCGCAGAAGTTCGTTGAACTCGCGGGGCGACTGTTTGAGGCCGTAGAAGCACCGCTGAAGGTGACAAACTTTGGATGTGCCGTCACTGAAACCCAGGGGCTGTCTGATAAAGACGTCCTCTTTGATCGGGGCGTAGAGAAAGGCGGTGTCAGTGTCCATGAGGCAAAGGTCGAGGTCCATCGCGGCGCTGATGGCGAGCATGACGCGGAGGCTTGCCATGCGGATGACGGGTGAGAAGGTCTCGGTGTAGTTAACACCATGTCGTTGGCTGCAGCCCTTGGCGACAAATCGCGCCTTGAAGCGTTCGACTTGTCGAAGGTGGTCTGTTTTTACCTTGTAAACCCACATACTGTTGACCACGCGGCGACCTTGAGGAAGGTCGACGAGGGTCCAGGTGCCGTTAGCACGCAGGGAGTCGACCTCTTGTTGCATGGCGGCAGTCCACTCAGGGGCATGGGGGCCAGAGAGGGCATCAACATACGACGACGGCTTCAGGACAGTCCTTGGCTAACAGCAATGCCACTGGAGGTGGGACTGCGTCGGTGGGACGGTGATTGGGTAGGGACGGGAGCATTTACAACGGGACGACCTCGAGAATATCAGCGGGGTCGGGGTCCACACCCGGATCGCAGGCGGCGGTGACGAGAAGAGGCGGGGTGGTGGCGACGTGTACGACATAGTCCACATGGTGAGCAGGGGCCGCTCGTTCACGAGTGGGGCGCATGTCAAGGTGAGGGCCGACGGGGACATAAGTCGCGGGAGGGGGAAAAACTGGGGGCGTGGTGTCGACGTCATCATGCCACAGACCGAGAACAGCGGGAGGTGAGGTGGTGGTGTCGAAGCCAGGAACGGTCTCCTGAAAGACGACATGCATTGAGGTTGTAATGCGCATGGTGCCTGGGTTGTAAATTTTGTACCCCAGAGAGTTAGGTGGATAGCCCACGAAAACACCACGAAATTATTTCGGATTCAGCTTCATGCGTTGTGCATCAGGGACTTTCGCAAATGCTGCGCAGCCGAACACACGAAACACTGAGGCATCAGGGGAGGCGGACGTGAAGATGGTGAGCGGAACCCCACCTGTGAGTCCAACTGCGCGACTGAACGTGCGGTTGCGGAGATACACGGCGGTGCTCATGGCGCATGACCACATGGAGGTAGGCACGGACATGGTGTGCAACATGGCTGCAGCGCAGTCGCGAAGTGTGCGCCATGGCCGCTCTGCTTTTCCGAGCATATGGTGCGCGTAGGGGGCAGAGAACTGAGTGCCGACGCCCAGTTGAGCACACATGTGTAGTGTCTCCGAGGCCTCAAACATTGTGTCGGAGCCAAATTTCAGTGTTGGTGCAAAAGCGGATGTGTGGGCATGATGCTTGGCATGGAGGTGTTTTATTTCCAACAAGATGGTCTCGAGTAAACCGCAGCTCTCATCTTTTGTGCGCATGAACTTCACCCACATGAAATGAGAGTGATGATCGATGACAAGGATGCACTAGCGCAGGCCGTGTGGGAACGGGACGTTCACGGGTCCCCACAGGTCGCAGTACAGTTGCAACAATGGAGAAACAGGTTTGACGGACGGAGACTTGTTTCGAACTGCACATTGTGCTTTGTGCAAGAGACAAGAGTTGCAGGAAATATTTCTTACACCGGGGCCAAGGTGCGGCACAGTTGCAACACCATTGTCATGCTGAGCCTCGAGGCCCTGCATGTGAATGTGGCCGAGACGATTATGCCAAAGTGTGGCATCAGCGGGAGAAACCAAAGCAAGGGGGGGGTGTCATGTTCTTCCACAGTACAGGAACTGTCGAACAAAGGAAGGATGTAGAGGCCGTTTCCACTGGGTCTTACGACTCCCATTCCTGTAGGCACGATCCGCAGGCCGATGTCAGTAGCGGGTGGAAATGAGAATTCACAGCCGCAGTGTTTTTGCATCCAACTGACACTGAGTAGTCTACTAATGCCTTGAGAGGACCGCGTGATAAGGGCGGGAGTGAACAACGTGAACAGATCCCTTGTGATGATGTTACCCGACTGCAATTGGATTTTAGTACGGACCGTACCACTGCCTTTTATGGCGACACCAACACCGCCAACTGTCGAGTGGTCAGTGGAGGGCTGGAATGTGATAAAATCAGAGCAATGGGCAGAGAGGTTTATCGAACACGCGGAGTCGACTACCCAACATTGGGACAGCGACGTGGGTGGGGGGCGCTGTAAACTGAGGAGGGCAACCGGACAGAGAGGGGAGCTCACGATGTAGTCGGAGAGGGGATCCTCCTCCACGTCAACCACCGAGTCCACGGTCGGATAGTATCGTCGACGATTTCACTCAGGTGAGCTGTGGGGGGCTTGGGGTGGTTGTAGTGGTTGTCCAGTGTGGTAGTCTTGTACCGCTGCCACTTCAGAATCTGCGCATCGGTGGCCTTGCAGTCCGATCCGCGGTGGTCGGGTTCACCACAGCATCCGCAGTTCTCAGCAAACTCGTAGTGCACGCGTTTCGTCAGAGGTGTGCGGGTCACAGGGCGCCCAGCGGATGGAGGGGGGTGGCGTCGACCAGACGGGGCACCGGCCAGGAAAGCAACTGTGCCAGGAAGTGGAGTCATGGGATCGACAGCAGAGCCATCCATGTGTGCCGCGTGACGCAGGATGTGTTCCGTTAGCTCGCTGGGTGAGATCGCGAGGTTGGGATCAAACGCATTGATAGTGCATTGCTTCGCCTGACCTAGGTTCCCGTCTTGGGAAATACCTGCCAGCATAAAGAGGCTGAAAAGGTGTTCGTGAAGGACAACCGGTCCGTCCGCTAGACGACACGACTCGTTCAAGTCGTCATAGGTTTGACGCATATTGTGTGAGGTTCTCACCCGGGCGTTGCTATCGGACCAGCTGTTTGGGCAAGCCGCATGGTCATTGGGACACTATGTTGATCGAGACGATGGCATAGTGCATGCCACGACGCTGAGCCCTTGTCCGGCTGCGAGTGTTGAATCGAGTCCATGGCTTGTCGCGCGAGGGTGTGAGGGTTGACAGCATGAGCGAGCATAGCGTGCACAAATTCTTGCTCGTCGAGGCGCCCGCCGGCGGCGCAGCGGCGGCGGCCCCGGAGGAGGGTGCGCTCGCAGGCCCGTCGGCATCCCCTCACCTCCCCGTGGTGGGCGCTGGAAACCCCATAGCCGTGCCAGGCCTGGCACGGTAGGGGGCTAAGAGGGCCGACACCTCGATCCGCGGGATCAGCAGCTGTCGGGAAAGCCATATACATAGGGCTTTTGAAAAAATAATTTCTGTGCATTACCGGCGCCAAGATCTCCCGCTCGGCCCGTCCGATATGTTTTTTCGCGTACAAATACTCCCGAATACAGCCTTACTTTGAGGGGTGGGGCATGTACTACGGCAACGTTTGATGGCGAGGAGGGTACGGCCGGATCAGCGGTGGGAGGCGGGTGTTGGAGCTGGTGGTGGCCAGCCGGGAAGCAGCGCCAAGAAAGGGCGCTCGCTAGCAGTCGACCAGCCCTGTGCCGGTCGAACCTTGCCGAGGGGTGAGGCAAGACATGGCACAGGCCGGTGGCTAGTCGCAGACGGAGGAGAAGCTATATGAGGCGGCGGCGATCCTCAGGATCAGCCGCCGCCGGAAAGCCATGTACGGAGGGCTTTTTTTGGATACTAAAAAACAATGTCCGTACCTGGCGTCGAGCTAGTTGGGGAGGAGCACCAGGGTAGGGCGCTCACTAGCGCGCCGCTACGTCGTCCAACGTCATCTCCCGGGGGGAGGAGTTAGCTGGGACGGTAAGGAGGACGGTCGCGACGGGAGGAGCGACACGATCTGGCGGCGACGACCCTTTGGGTCGGCGCCGCCGGAAAACCCGGCACGGAGGGTTTTGTTTAATTCCGGGCGCCCGCGGATCGCCGGATCCGGCTACGGTGACCAGCCCCCCCCCCCTTTTCCACATCCACTACCCCGACAGACCTTCATACTCCTAGGGGTCCTTGAGCGTGGGCCCGGGTGAGCGCGGAGGCCCCCGCTCAAGAAAAGGCTGCTCGGTGGACGCGCGATCAGAGGGGGGAGGGTACGGCCACATGCCGGAAAACGACAGGTACCCGGGTACCAGACAGAGGAAAAACCGGGGAAATGAGCGGGGAAAATTCAGGCGCGAAGGCAGGAGCGCTAGATTTTTCTATGTCTGTGTGTCTCGGTCCCCCCCACCTGTCCTCGAGGTGATGAGGGACCTCGACACGGAGGACTGCCGCGTCGGTGGACGCGGCAATACCTTGGGGCGGGGCTTACGGGATGGAGCGGGGGGATCGACGAGCGACCGCGCGAGGAGTGGTTTTTTGCCAGCCTTTCCCCTCCTACCTTCGGCAAGACCGAAGTCACGCGGGAGCTAGATTAGGCCCCGAAGTCAAAACGGGGCAGAAACAAGTGGAGACAGCGAAAAAAATCGCTAGCGACTGCTTTGTCTAACGGTGGTTTCTGTGAGACGGCCTGATGCCCGCCGACCCCTCGGCCTGATGCCCAAGGGTGACTCACAGATCCTTGCCGTATACTCCACACGATTGTGGGACAAAGTAGGTCGCCGAGGGCCAGAAAAAACAAAAGCAAAGCAGCGGGGGCTGTTGTAGTGAACCGCTGACACTGTCGTGCACCATGTGAATGAATATTCACCCGTGAGTGCTCCCCCCTCCCGTGTCTGAGACATGTGTGCAACATGTCCACGCAGAACGAGTGCATTCTGTGAGGGAGGGTTGACTGCTGAGTCGTCCGACTGCGCTGCGAGCTGGGGAATGTGCGCGGCGTTGTCGAGCAACGCCCGAGGGAGGTCGACGAAATACGGTGGAAAGTACTGTGATTTAGAAAACAAAATGCGAGGCAACGCCTCAGGTGTCCACAGTTGAGCTTCGAAAGTTGTCGTGGTGATGAAAAAATAGGAGAAAAATTATGCCTACCTTGATGTAGAGGAGCCCATAACCTGTAGAACCATGGATAAGGGTTCGATAGAGAGAAGCAGGTAGTTCGGATAGTTACACGGACTACCAACATGTGAAAGGTTTGGAGTCGAGAGAAAGGAGTGAGTGGGGAGAGCGGCAAGCGCTCGCTATAACCGCACATACGGTAACTAGTCTAACAGGTGGTAACTAGTCTAATGTGTTGTATTAGGTACGATGTACTATATCTGTGATCACATTACCAGTATATCTGAATAACTAGTAAGTACTGTTGAGTTGCTTGCAACAAACATCGAAAGCATGCGTCGATCAAAGAGCTCCGAAACCAGTGTGGCAGTTGGCCTTTTGCGAGCTAACGGCATACGCAAATCCGTTTTGTTATGCTTGCTGTTGTTGTTTCTGCAAGTGAAAGTGCAAATGGAGGGAGAGATACGGAGATGTTCGACAATTCAGTGCTATACAATATATTGTAATCGAACAAAGGGGATTTCTAAAAAGTTATGTCATCTCCCTCTACTGCACTAGGCTTAAATAGCTTTCGCCTAGCTAGCTTGCACATGCTCTCGCTTGGTATACGTGTCAGGTGCTTGGGCTCTCCAACCGTTGCCAACAAACTACCGACGCGGCTCGTCCAACATTGGGAACCTCGTCCAACGCGTCGTCTAGATAGTTAGATTTACGGTGCGTACATGTACGTACCGGGAGGTACTCGTAGTACATTGCGCATGAATACCCTTGCTAAATTGCAGGAGCGACGTACCCACGATTTACGTCCTTCCGATGGAAAAGCACGAACTGGAATTAGTAACGAGTACATGTACAATGTCATGCACGGTACTGTTGCATTACTATACTCGTCACAAAGGCATGTTGTTCTCCACGTAGTTGAAACCCTCCTTGCCATGTGCACCTACAATTGAGTTGTCATCGTATACAATGTGTGAACATAGTTGGTGACGTAAAATGTAACTTTTGTGTTGGGCATCAATTCATATGCGACTATGCATATCATCATTACACAGAACATCACACCTTAAGTACCAATATACCAATGAACCACCACCGTCCTATTCGTTTTGGTGGCATTAAAGATGGCGGAAGCGTCAGCAAACACTTGCACCGCAAAGCTTCCCCATGTTGGATCAGTCCTTCCTTCAGCAGTCTCCGTGCACGTTGCTGCTACACTAGTGATTGATCTAGTGTTGTGGACACCATCTACGAATGTTTGCAACCCCACATCACCCAACTCTTCCGCTTCCCTTTCTAGCATTGTAGCTACGGCTGGCCATTTGCACATATGAGCCCCTCCATGCAGCACCAATCTCACCATCTCTTCCGTGTCCACATCCCACATGTACGTCGTGAGGTTTATTATTCGTCGATATTGTGACAGCCTCAGGTCCGTGTAGACGTGCAGCCCGTCTCGCCCCCATAGCTCTCTTATTGCATGCATTACACGTTCCTGTGTCGCTATGAGCACATGCTTAAAGTGCTTGGATTGCAGTTTAGCACTTAGGAGCTCCGGGTAGATCACTAGCAAGGCAGCCAATACAAATCGGGGTGTTTGTGATGCTACAACTTCAGCATGCTGCCCAACGCGGTTTTTATCCTCACGCAACTCGGCGCGTCCGTGCTCTCCTTCCCCACTGTGATCGCCCGCTTCCTCCTCGTTGTCCCCGAACACATTTTGCTCGTTGCCGTCTTTACCGACAACATGAGTCAGCCGCTACTCAACATGATCAGCGTTACGTCCTAAATACCTTCGCATTGTCGCGCGAGTAGCGGCATGTCGGAGATTGGACGACAACTCGCTGGGTCTTTCTCGCTGCTGTAACCTGCAATGCGGCAGTTCATCAGCGTCGTCGCCGTTGCCGTCCTCGACGTCGAAGCTACCACCATCGGCGCTATCAAGTTTTTCCGTTGCGTCCCTAAGATCAACCTCAAGTATCGCCTTTACTTAACCTTCGAGCCGTGACACTTCCTTTCCAACCTTCCGACGCTTGATTTCTGCCTCGACGCGGTGCATATCCGCCGTTGACGTTGCGACCGCAGGTCTTTCTCAGCGTCTTTTTGGTTGTCGACCATCACCCGCCATTATCTCTCCGTCTCCTTCGCACTAGCTACCATTTTGTCAAGATGGCTGAACTGCGACTGCAAATTTTGCAGCACGGCTCTTGTTTCACGGATTCTTGCGCGGACATGGTCAATGCGGGATGAGTTAGTGATGCCGCCGCTCGTGCGTGCTAATGCTCGCCCGCCGCGCTCTCGCCGCCCCACTGTTGCTTCCGGGTTACTTGCAACTGACAGGTCTGCATCCCTTGCGAGCTCCCTCCCCGCATGTCCGTCTGTTTGTTTGCTTTTTAGACTTTAACTTGCATGCCATATTCGCTTTCGGCGAGTTTGCGAGGAATGTTGTGTTACCGGTAACGGGCCATGCCGCAAAAGACTGTAACAATAGCGACACCCATCGCGCCTATCAAGCACCACCAGCGACAAGTGCAATTACCACGGGAGCGCACACGCCTCTCACGGCTTATGCGCGACCCTAAGAATGCGTTGTGATGTTTGAGGGGCGCTCGAAGGTGACAAATGCAGCGTTCGGTGTGGTGCAATGGGCACGGTTGTTAAAATGTGTAAAAATGACGCGAAAACTGCGTTGTGGTCGGTCGGCCTTGCCGGTACCTTCGCAGGCCGCGAGCTCTCTCCTCTTTCTTCTCTAGTCTTCTTCACAGCCGCCCCACTTGTGGGGCCGGCATGACCCTAAGTGTAATCATCTCTTCCCAATTCCAACTGGTTATGGGCACCCCACCAAGTTTTGCAGAAAAGGAGCGTGTGTGAAGCACCGGCGCCACGCTATTCCTATTGACCTATTCCCACGTAAAAAAGAGTAGAGCGTGTGTAAAGCGCTCCGCGCTATGCTAGTCCTACCTCGTCCATCCGACATCGCGCTTCGCCTTTGAGCTGATTGTCCGTTCCTGTTTTTCCATTTCCCACTTAAAAGGAGACGGGCGTGGGTAAAGCACCCGGCGCTACGCTCGCCCCACCCAACTTTTTTGTCTCACCTTTACCCTTGCCTTCAGTGTATACCGATGCTCTCGACCGGATATTGTTTTCAAACCCACCCGCGAAAATTCGGCCCGCGTGTACTTTAGTTATTATTGTTTGTGCCTTTTCCCGAGGCAGCGCCACGGCGCTCACCTTACTTGGCGAGGATCTAACCTTGCCCACGGCGAAGGGGGGGAGTCGACACGAGCAGCGCCCGTCTATGTTTTTGCATGCCTACACGCTCGTGACAACCATGTTGGCTTTGCCCCTTCCTCGCCGGACGCTGTCATGCGTCGGCTAGCTCGCCCGTGGACAATATTCCATGCTACTTGTCTGACTTGTACATTCTGCAGTACATTTAGAACCATTTCATATCGGCAACTCGCCGGTAGCGGCACGTTCATGTGAGCACATGTCGCTACACCTACCCGACCTGAGACACACGCTACCAACACAGCAACTACGACCAAAATGGCACCTTCCTCGACACAAGCAAGAACGACGTCAAGACCACGGCTACCTCGAGGGGGGGTGTTAGCACTAGCATCCCGTTATCTTGTGCTTATGTACAAGGCAGCTATCTATCATTTTAGTACTTAGTGTTACGCTTTTAGCGGTTTTCTATTCCTTGTTAGTGGCCGCCGGCCGGCCTTGCCGGGGCCTTCGTAGGCCGCCATCTCTCTCCTCTCACTTCGCGAGTCTCCACACTCGGCTCCCTTGTGAGGCCGGCACGACCCTAAGTGTAACCATAACTTCCCAATTCCAACAGATGAGCGTCGTCTTCTTCAATGCCTCAACCAACTTTGTAAAACTTTGGGGGACTTGTCCTCTGATCTTGGCATTTAACCATTTAATCATCACTTTAACGCGGGGCCACCGAATTGAGACGCAACCCTAATGACCGCGTTGTAAGTATCGGATTCCAATCCCAACATTAATAACGTTGTGGTTGAAACTCTAGCTCGTCCTCCAAGTCTCTCGCGGGTTAGTTTCGTTCTGTCGGGGTGCTTGCATAGCTGCTTTGCGTTAATTCTCAGCTAAGGAAACATTGAGTCCATCAAAGTTCGTCGTCTAAGGCGGAACTTGCGTGCGTATATTCGCCGGCTCGTCACCAACCAACTCGTTAAAAAACCCGACGCACTGCATCTAAAGTGAAACAAAATCAGTAACCGGTAAACGCGAGGTGCAAAGAGAAAGTCCTAAGGTAAGTCGTCGTCGTGATGCAAGAATTATCTCTCTACCGCATTACGGAAAGCTTGCCAAGACGCAGCAAATTCAAGTTGCAAAAGCTAGTGCGACAGCTTATTGTACTTGACGTTACATGTCTGAGTAGGCGTAAAAAATTGTCCACCGATCGCAAGAGTTGCCGGAACGACGTAATCATCCGCCAAGTGGGTCGCCCGAGTGTCAATTGCTGCCTCGATCATAGCAGCGGCATCTCAAAAAGAAGCTATGAATTCTCCTTCCACAAAAAACACTCAACCCTCACAAATATCCAGTTCACACACAAGCAAGAATTCATGTGGGGAGTCCACAACACCCGCCTCCTCACGCACAACCCCACCCTACGCTGCCCCATGTGTGGACAATTCACCAGCAACGGCCACATGGCCGGTAACTGCCCCACCATGTCCGGCCTCATACAGGACCGCCACAACAACGCACTACAACTCCTTATCTCCCTCTTGGAACGCCACAACGGCGGCCGCTGGGAAACCATCACGGCAGACTTCGGTAACAAACCCATCAAATCTTTCACCCACCCCACTCCCTCCCACACCCCCCTTGACTGCCACCCCCCCCCCACCCCACCCACATGCCTACCCGCCTAGTTGCGACCGACGAAGGTCTTTCACCAGACTCTCTAACCTTGTGCCCCGCCATCCTCCCCCCGAGATCCTCCCCCCCGCGCTACGACCCCCAGCGCACAAACCCGATTTTATCCACCTTCTCGAACCTCGCTTCGTCGGTCACACAAACGGCCGCCGCCGATACTCCTCCATAAGGAAAATTCAAATAGGGGAATGGAAGAACTGCACTGACCACAACCTCTCCCACACAGCCCACTTGATTAGAGACAAATACACACCCCTCGCAAATGCCATCCGCAACCACTGGCCAGGAACCGTAGTCGACATCCTCCCCATCGTCATGAGCCGCACGGGCACACCGCACTCTTCCACCATCGCAAGTCTCACCTCTCTCCTCACCCTCCGCACCGACCCTCCCGACAAACTCATATCCAAAGCACGACTCGACACGTCCCGCATCCTTTCCACACTCCATACGCACACGGTCCAATGGCTACATCATCTCCTCCTTGTATACCGCATCAAATCCCGCACGACCTCTCGCCGCGCCTCTACATAATGCACCTCCTCTTGCCCCTACTTGCACACCATCCTCAACCCGCATCAGACCCTCCCCGGGGGGGAGTAAAACCCCCGAACACCCTTGGAGAGGTTGGCTTTAGGTGGTTCACGGTCTAGCCCTGACTTGTAAGTTCCCTGTATGGCATAGTTGGGAGGGCCCAGAGACAGCAGCCGGCGCATACGGCTTTTGGTGTAAAACCGGCGCATACGGTACATGTTGTAAATAATTTCATTTCAATTTCATTTCATTTCATTTCAAGCTATGAAGTTCCACGGAGCGGACGACAAGAAAACTAAGACGTGTTGCCATCCGCCAACGTAATCGTAATTCGTAACTACTTCGTGGCGTACCAACTGCAAATCGTTGCTCGAAGATGACAAACCGGTCTCACGTAGTAACAACACTCGCGATGGTCCCACTACATGTTTTTCGTTATTAGGTAAAATTCCGACAAAACACACCTTAACATATTGAGCTTCACGTTGCATGACGAATTGGACGTCGCTTTTTGAAGCACTATCAGCATGAACCCAAATCACCACGTAATTGTCATGTCCCAATGAAGCCATTTTGATCGTAACGTCGAGCAGCGCTCTTCGTTAGTCGCACATATGTAAGCGTGTAGAGCAAATGCTCAAAGACCATTGTGTCCGTTTGCTTCAAGACCAAATTGCGCAACAATCAGTTACGGCTGATGCAGGAAGAACGCGAGGAGCATAAATGTTTACAATGTTGCACGTGCATGTAGTTAAAAAGGTAAAATAAAAAGTGACTTGTCTCCTCCGTCCACTTCGCTAGCTTAAGTAGCCAAGCGTAGCTCGCCTTTAGTCTTGAAGCGTCACGCGGCCAGCGGAAGCTCGTCTCATGACGTGCTGACTATCGCCTCGGACAGACGTGATCACGCGCGTCTTGGCGCTTAGTTAATCTCATCAGTAAGCACGCTAGAATTTTAATGGGGCATTAGCTAGTTATATTGGCTGTGTACGGGTAAACAATTCCTCGGAGAGTACGGAATGCAACTGTAGTAGCGATACGTACGAGCCCTACTGTCAATGACACTACTTATTAGGACAATACTCGCCGCAAACATGTAGATAAGGACACGACTCGTTTGCATTACGCGCCTTTCGCAAACGCATGACGAGACACGGGACGGGGTAAAACGCTAGCATGTACCAAAAACGTACATAAGCAAATTCGGCCTACGTACTTTTACTTTCCAGTCCGTACCATTCCGTCCTATGCTTGAGTCGCAAGACATGATGAAATCGGCCAAAATCGGCTATGTGGTCCTACGGGTGTAGGACAGAAACTAGTATATTATGTCTGAACTTCATATGCTTTCCGTTGGAACCTTCCGCAAGATGCTCGCTTGAGTTTTTTGTTAGAGATATCAATGCACGTGTTTTCACTTTGTGTGTCGAAAACCATAGCCAGCACAACAAGAAGAAGGAGTTGGGGTGCCGGCGGGGTAATCCGTGCACTAACATGTGCGCGCTACGCGGCGGCGAATCCGCCTAACTGATGGGAAGCGTTTGATTCCGTCGATCTTATCGGTTTAGACTAAGAACTAGTGCACATCGTGCCCGTCCCGCACGATTCCCTTGTTATCAAGTATCATACGATCATGGGCGAGGAAAGTGCTGCGGCAGCTTATCGAAGCCTCAAAACTGCCCTTCTCCGGCCGCCATCACGCGTTAAGGCTAAGGATCACCCGGATTTTCTCGATGTTGATGGTAGTGATGGTACGGCTTCTCGATGTTGATGGGAGTGATAGTTCAATTTTCCGATGTGGAATGACAGTGATAATGCAAATACCGATAATTGCCATCGCGATAATTATTCTAGTCGATGACTGATGGGGACTCGCACTGACATGGGATATATTGATGGCAACGATGTGCAAAGGCAAATACATTACCGGCTGATACTTTGGTTACATGAATTATTGCTATCAGCGATAATTATCGACATCGACATTGCCTTCGGCGAACTATCATCATCAACATCAGCATGTTCGATGTCGTCATCTTTAACATTGCCATCAATGTAATCAACCGCGCACACAAATATAGCAGATCCACAAAGTAATACAATCTCCTAGAGGTTGGTGGTACGTATCCCATACAATCTATCCCATACAAAGTGGCAAACCCTCAATTCCCACACCCCACTCTTCCCAATGTGAAAGTGCTCAAGCATTTCGCATTGGGGATTTGGCAGCGCGCCATGCCCTCGTTGGCATGACGCAAAAAAGGTAGTCAGCGGGGTGCAGTCCTATCATCGGGAGAAATATGCGAAATGACAAGCATTAAAATCTTTCGGCAAATGTGCGATTACAGTTTCGTTTTTAATGAATATCATATTTTAACAATCTTTTTGTGTGCCTAATAAATTATCCATATGTTGTCGTTCTAGGACATTCTAATTACTTCGAAACTGTAATTTCTAAGTACTTCCAAACTTCTAAAGCCTAAATAAGAAGGTCTTCAGCTTCTTCAACTTCACTCTTGATCTTCACGAGTCTCCACGCTTCGTGTCACCTGACGACAAGACATAAATCAATTAACAAGCAAAGGTCAAAATATGGACGGATAAGAACAATTGCGAACCAGCAACACACTGACATGCGCAACATCACAACAAACATAATAAGCAACCACATCATTTTCACTAAAGTAAAACGACAAAAATTGCGCCCACATGACGAATTGCTTTTAAGAAATTGTAGTGGATATCACCAAGTAGATGAACATGGAGAGCCCCATAGGTTTAACCATGAGAGAAATGAGGCATGCAAAAGCACCGCCCACATAAATAATACTTTCCGAAAACGGAGCAAACATTATATTGAACACATTTTGGGCAGCAAATAACCACTTCACCATGTCAACAATACTGCTTAATACCATAACCCACAGCATCACAAAGACTATTCTCAGCTTAATCAACAAGATGGGTGGACAATCGTCCCGATCGTCCCGATCCAACAAAACACAGACCGCAGTTCAATGAGTATGAAACAAGTAATTATGTAAGGAGTCAATTCATAAAATAAATCCGACAATCGACTACTGAGGGTAATGGATGCGTACCCTTAAAAATTACAGACGGGTCTTAAAGTTGTTGGCACCTATCTGACGATGGTCACCTACCCTCACGAGTTGAAGCATGCTCGTTACAAGGCTACGGTGGGAGATCCGCGTCGAAACTTAGTACTTTGCACCTAATAACAAAATAAAGAACATCTCAGCCATCGCATTTCGGCATGGACGTTGGACAATCAGGTGGGAATATTTCAACGCGACGACTGGACATACTTGAATGCACAAGGAGGAGGGGGGGGGGGCGGGGGGAACGCAAGTTGCGGACATACCTTTGAAAAACTTGCTTCGGGCTTGGTCTTTATATTGCCCGACTTCCCGACTAGCTCTTGCTTCCGGTTCGCAACGAGTACATGCGCATAAAACAACGTGTTTGCACACATCGCACTAAATAAATTGATACGTGCAAGCACAAGCAAAGATAAGCGAGCAACAGACTAGAGCTACCACCTCTAAGTAACGAAAACTTGCAGCGGCGAGAAGAAGTGGTGATGGGCGCAAAACACACTCCACCGGCTCGTTTATTCCCGTATTTTACTGCATACCTAGGTAAGCGAGCAGAGTGACAACTGCAAGCTAACGGGGGAGGAGTTAGTTGCCCTGACAAAACAGCACTTGGATAAAGTCGCTATAACGGAGCAGGGTACCTTATCTTGTCAGCGGCCGGCGATCGTACACAGCGCGCTGCGCCGCTGAAATACAGGGTTACGGTAGTGTGGCGAAACAGAACTTTGTAGATGCACTTACCTCGCAGCTTCGCCGGGCAGCATCAAGGTTGAATAGCAAGAAACATTGTCAATCGCCGAATAATATTATCGAGGTGGAGAGACTTGGACACATTGCAACTTGATGGACAAGCACTGCGGCGGAAGTAGTGGCAGTCAAAACGCATAGCGATCGCGACAGGATGTCTGAAATTTTGAAGTGTTTGCGGAATTTGCGGTCGCTATCCATATTAAATACATGCCACGAGCCGAGGAAAAGACGGTGACTGCGTGATTGGAGTGGGTGTAGCCTATGATCACCCAGTACTTTGAATCAATGTATATTGAATTATTGATCCATGCCTCGACGCTTTTATAGTATCAAAGATTTCATGTTGCCTCGTTGGCAGCATGAGCAGACGAAAATACCGCCAGATGTGCGGGAATCCGAATCATCAAATAGTGATAAGTTGTCGAACGGTACGATCAACTTGCTGGATGACGATTGATGAGCCGATGAACAGACGCCCATTCGTGACAAGTGTCGTTTCCCAGCCGCACACAATTGTCAATCATAGAAAATGTATGTAAAGTACTAGAGAAATGGCGCGAAGTGTAGCAAAGACACGCGCCTTTTCAGCAATCAGATATCTTATTCAATGAATAAGAATGCATATTTCTGAAAAATCAAATGAACTACACAACACATGTAGTTGCAATTCAACAATAAATGAACGAAAATTATTGGAAAACACTAAATTTAAGTGTGACGTGTTTTTTTTAAATCTTATAGAATTATTGTATGACGCATTCTAATAAAACAATGATAAAACTTCTCAATGACATTATTGACGCAATGAAATATAACAATCATTGACATGAGTCTTGATTGTTTATAGTGGTTTAATTACATGCATACGTTTAATTTCAAAATAATTCGGAACAGCCTCATGAAAAAAAATAGTACACAACGTGCAGTTGAAACTCAAGAAGGTTCAAGTACAAACAAGTAATGGTAAAAATGATTATAAGAAGTACTATAGGAACAAGTAGTGGTACCCGTAAGAGTCAGTATTATTGACATTTAGAACGACAATATCCCATATTGTGTATACGCGCTAAAGTACTGAATTTGACTTTGAAAATATACATATATCGGGAATTCTCGATATAAATGGCACTCGTCGACTATAACTATCATGCGGCCATCAATGGTAAGGCCTCACCCATCACCACACCATCGATAGCACAAGGACTGCCATCATCATTCCATCGACTGCGGGCGAGTGAATTATTGTCATCCCCGATATCAAAAAACATAAACATTGCCATCCCCGATATTCATAAAGAGTCATCGAGTTGCCATCAATGGCACATGTGTCCGTATCGATGGCACCATCAGATGGCAATATTTGCTTGATGACAATAACATCGAAAAATCATCGATGGCTGATCCCTAGCCTTATCACGCGTGCGCGACTTGCTCTCGCGTGCTATGCATGTACCCGTGAACGTTTGAATCCCGTCCCATATCCAAATACAAGTGATAAATACAGGTAGTTTGACAACGTGGGAGGGGATGGAATTTAACGGTTTTAGTAAGTTTGGTACAGGTTAGCGGAATTTCATCTCGTCCTGCGTCATTTGCGAAAGGCGCCTATTGTGTCTATGGTGTTACATGCAATTCACCATTTTGTATTACAATTATGTTTAATTTGGACTACAAGCACGGATCAACCCCTAGACGGGCAAAACGTCTAATGTATATATTTACTCTACTTCAAAAGGTCCGGACAAAAAATATTCTGTGCATAGGTCATATAATCCTGACTTGAAAACACGTGCCCCTCTAAGACTACAAGACAAGTCATGGTGCACCCAACTACCATTTGGACTAGTAAAAATCGAAATGCATGTACCTAGTGTAACTATTATTCCAATTGAGTAGTCCGGATTTGAAGGCAGTGTGAAAGATGAGGTTATCGAATATTGCTAGCAGATGTCTGACAAATTGTATGTTGGACTGTTGGACATGTCATGCTCCGCGCCACATACACACACGTAGGCATTATACATAGGATTAAAGCCGAGGGGCGGAGGGCATAGCGCCGTATCTTCCGGGGTTTGTTGGACGGAGGGGGTTTGAAGGCGTGGATGTTGCATTGAGTGTCCGCAACCATGTGTGCGGTTTTGTGCAACAACTTTGGGGCATATGCCGATGCCATCCCCACTCATTGGGACGTGTATCACATGTAGAGGATTAGCATGTTAAAACACTACGAATGAAGCACGGGAAAGTAAAATTTTCCCAACACTCCACGGTTCTCCTCATCATAAGGTAAGCGGCATTCGACGGGTGCAACTTAACTTTGCAACGCAACCTTGCTAAAGTATACGTATAAAAAAGAAATACTCATATTTGCCTGCTCGTCCAATATTTGTAATTGCGGAGGTGGGAAACAATAGTGATATCTTGTCACAATAATCCGCCATTATGTCCTCCCGTCATGTTTCGGAGGACGGAAGGGCATCATCTAGTCCTCAATGCGTATAATCCACATAGCCTATGTCGTGTAGGCGTAAGTAACTAAGTATACCAGCGCGCTTGCGTAAGTATAATAAGAACATCGCACTCTCATGCACGCTTGCAAAACGCCGCTTGTAGAGGGTGACGGTGCGGGATACCTGCCAGTCCCATATGCCGGGGGCGGGGAAAAAAAGCAACATCTCCCTGACAGTTATGTCCTTATGCAGCATTTTGTTCGTCGATCTACTTATGTTCCGTTTCGGCGTTTTTTGGGGGATGTGCGACGTGAATTCATGCAACGTCTTTCTGCTGCTCTTCATGGCACTCTGGGTTCCTATCTCCGCGACCCTTTTCAGGAGGGCAGTGCCGATGCTGTGGTATGCCTTCCTGTTCCTCGGGCTTAGGTTTTTTCCTCTTCTCTTATTTTTGCTTGGTGGCCTCCACTGCTTTTTCTTGTAAGAAAGTTCTTAAAAAAACATCTCCCTTGCGGCAGCCTATAGGTACGGGTACCCGTACCAGGATGATTATTTTTCGTATATATTATATTATGATTAATTAATTGATCAATTAATTCAGCGGTCACAAGCAAGTAAGGCGGTGTTCGCTGCGCCTTCGCTGCAACCAATCGCTGCGTCGTTGCTGTGCAATACTCCTGTCCCCAACTCGAAACATACTCCACGCAGTGACTTTCCGCTAAGGGTATAGTCGCTATTGCAGCTGTCTGCGCGTTCCCACTTCCCAGGCTGAGCCAGGCCGGCACCCTAGCTAGACCTGTAGCCCTTGTTCCACCACTGACAAACTTTTCTACTAGCGTCTGTTTCGACAGCACTTCCGCCAAACCCTGACGTTTGGGTCGCCCTTCCTCCTTGCCATGGCTCGCCGCGGCAGTTCCCTGCTTTTCGCTCTGGCGATATGCTGCTATTTTGCTGTGTCAACAGCGTCCTCGTTCTCGCTTCCTCGCGTGCTGCGTATCTTCAACGGTAGCCCGGACACAGCGCCAGCAAAGGATCTTTCAACTGACGACCCTAAGGCGGAAGACCTCCGGATGGCTCTCCACACCCTCCCCCGTGGCGTCGCTTTGTCTGGCCCAACACCGGCCCGCGTGGATACTCTAACCAATCCGTCCATCGACGACATTGTGCGTATTGGAAAAGATATTTGGAACGTGGTGGAAGAGAACAGGTGCGACCCCAGTCTTTCTTGAGCTGAGCCCCCTTCCTTGTTGTTTCCCCCACTGTCTGGAATAATGGGACTGATGCCACGCTGTAGTTAAGCTTAGGTTTCCGACAGCCACTCGCAGACTCAACTAACTCAGCGAGGTCGCTTGCAATCCGTCCACCCAAATTATAAAACTCTGCGGGCTAACGTGATATTGTGTAGGCTGCTTATTTAGCCGTTAGCAAAACTGCTCTACCCTTTGCCCGGTCTAATTTTTCCTCGGCACTGACAGCGTCTTAAATAGCGTTTCACGTGCATCTAATGTCGTCTTAGGTTCCTTTTTCGAAATTGTTGTTTTTGTTCTTTGACACCTCCGAATGTCCCCTTTGCGTCTGTGTGGTTCCTTTCTATTTACGCTATTTGTCCGCTCACCGTCTGCAGCTTGAAGGAACTCAGTCGTCTTGGCTTGTTATGGGCTGCAGGGGTGTGATTGACTACGCGACAGACTACAGCGGCGCAGTGCCTCGCGCGGCCGTCTCTGATCCCTTCACAATGACCGGCTGGAAAAATCAAGACGTCAAGGGATGGCGCTGGCAGCTCATTAACGGCTACAATAGCACCGTGAGCGCAACAACGCTCTACCTGTACATTTACCTGTGTATGGACGCACTTGTCCTCGTCAGTTCCGCGGCTGTCCTCTATTCTGTCCGTCTGTCATCGCGCATTTCGTCTGTCCGCCTATAACTGTGTATCCGAATATAGTACAAAGTTTTGTTTGCAGCGCACTATTTTAATCTGACAATTTTTTTGTTTATGCTTGTTGTTACATATTGGACCCTTTCGTGCCTTCGTGTTCGTGGCTTCGTGTTACTACTTTCCGCCGCACAGGTGGTGGACTTCACTTGGGCCTTCAAGGCCAACACGCAGGGTCAGTACCAGGGCAACGGGCAGTTCCTGAACCACGTCACCACCGTTGTCGCGGACGTCTACGCGGCGTGGGGGTTCCACGTGAGCGTGAAGGCACACGCCGACGAGCCCTATAACGCCGGCACTCTCGGCGCGCCCGTCGCGGTGCAAGAACTACAGGTCTGTCCGTTCGTCAGACCTTTCGCCGCTCGCGTACAACCCTACTGCTGCTTCCCTGCCAGTCCGCTCAATTGCCCAAGCATCGTTCTATCCCCAAGCATAGCCTTTACTGCTGTACTCCATGGCCCGCCATGACAACACTTTTTGCTTTCATTACCGTGTGCTGGAAGTTCTGATGATGCTACTGGATGGCGGCAGGTGACGATGGAGGTGACGACCGCACTGAACTCGCGCATCGACAATTGCCGTGTGCGTTTCTTCGGGGACGGCCGCGACCCGCAGTGCATCCAGTGCTCGACTTATGCGTGTTAAACCCGAGGAGGACGCGGAAGGCTTCTACACCATTTCCACCGCGCCCGAAATATGACGTTACGGTCGATAGATTTCGTAGGGTGTCTGCGAGCGCTACATAAAAAACAGATACCTACCAAGCACGACCGTGTGTTCTTGCGGGAAATACTGAGAGCGCACCTGTACCTATACATGAGCTGTGTATTTTAACTGCCATCCAGTCGCTGTCCTTCCATGCCATGGATGCTACGTGTGGTGATGCTGTAATTGACGATTATTTGTGTATTTTCATTGGGTGTTTCGTTTTGCCGATATACTGCCACGGTGCTCGCTACAGCTGCTATAGTCGTAGGTCACATGTGTCCATTGGCTCATCATGAAGCTCTCATCACCAAAGAGGATGTCTATATCAAACCGCCACTTTACTTTCGCGACGGCACTCATCGTAGACGCGGCCTTGTATTGTCTCAAGCAATTCTCACCGGAATTGAAAGAACTGCTTGAGAGTAGAGGCTTGTCGGCCATGGGTGGGAACACTGCACGGCATACACGGACATTTAAAGATTTCGACGTTCGGATGAAATCTTCGTGCTGATGATCCCCATGTGTGTCGATGATAATCCGCTAACGCGCAATAGCGCGTTGTAGTTGGTCACCTTCATGACGTCCCTCGGTGGTTGTTCTAAGGTCAAACTGTGTAACTTGTCCCAACTCCTTGACGCGCGATAGAGTCGTTGGGGGCCGTTTCCATTGTTCACACAAAGTACATTGACGAGATTATAGAAAAAGTACCGATTGTTCATCTTATGCTTCCGCAATGTCATTCACCTCTATCCGGCTTGCTGGCCAATGTGGTCGTCCTAGTGTGAGTCTATTATGATTCTTACTCAAGCCTATTGGGTAACTTAAACTATGCCGCGATTGGTTCACGCTTAAAAATCTCGATAATGTTGGCATCCTGGGTTCTTCTCAATCCTTCCCGTGCGTGATAAATTTACGATCGGTCAAATAAGTACTTTGTCTCCAACAACATGTGCTTGAATTGAAGTTGAAGAGAGGGGGGTGGGGGGGGGGGGGGGGGGGGGGATCGGAGCACTTTTTACATGTCACATGAGATCATGCATACAATAATTTACCCGAGGGCACGTTTTGCCAAATATGTCAGCTTGCTTACAATTTGGCCAAAAGACCACCACAGGCCTGGCCTGGGGGAAGATTAGCGCTAATTATGGGATGGGTGGGTGGGTTGCGCGAGCCAGATGGGCGAGCGCAAAGCAGAGAGTGCCAGTGCTCGGGGGTTGCACCGGCTTAAGGGGCTGCCGCTAGCTAGTGCTGCTGGGGGCAGGGCATGGGGCGTTGCGCTAGGCGTTTCCTCAGTCCTCGAGGGTCACCTCGAGGACTGGGTGAGACGCGCCGCTTTTACAGTAACGCTTTACCGTTCAGGTTTGCGTTCTGTCACATATGTAAGTAAGTTTTGCAAACCTCTAGATTTAAAACCAATCTGACTATATACACATAGGACTATGAATTAAACAAAGCGCAACATTGGGATTTTTTCACACTAGGCATAGGCGCAGTCTGTTATCGCTGCAAAAGCATAGGTCATCGCCCAATCCACGTACGAAGCCGACTATACTAGACATGCTCCACACAAACCTGACTTCATCCGCATCCTCGAACCCAGATTCGTTGGCCACTCCAACGGTCGCCGACGTTATGCATCCATAAAAAAGATTCAGATAGGGGAATGGAAGTACTGCACAGACAACAACCTCACTCACACAACCGACCTCATACGTGCCAAATACACACCCCTTGCGAACGCCATCAGAAACCACTGGCCAGGCACAGTGGTCGACATCCTCCCCATCGTCATGAGCCGCACAGGTACACCGCACTCCTCCACCATCACGAGTCTCACCTCCCTTCTCACCGCCCGCACAGACCCTCCTGATAAACTCGTCTCGAAAGCACGCCTCGACACATCTCGCATTCTTACACAACTCCATACGCATACTGTCCAATGGCTGCATCACCTCCTACGCATATACCGCATCAAGTCCCGCACGACCTCCCGCCGCGCATCCGCACATTGCCTCCACGCACGACCCTGACTGCACACGTCCCTTCACCTCTACTTGCACCCTCCCCGGGGGGGAGTAAAACCCCCGAACACCCTTGGAGAGGTTGGATTAGGTGGTTAACGGTCTAGCCCTGACTTATAAGTTCCCTGTATGGCATAGTTGGGAGGGCCCAGAGACAGCAGCCGACGCATCCGGCTTTTGGTGAAAAACCGGCGCATACGGTACATGTTGTAAACAATTTCAATTTCAATTTCAATAGACATGCTCACACGTTAACGCCATCCGCGAGGCGCTTCACCTCAAACAACTACTTATTCACTAGGTGGGAATCATGAACACGCACGCACACAGAGCAAGGACAACATCATTACATGGGACGATAACCATGGTACCATATCACATTCGCACATACAGTGCTGTGGTTAGCGATAAGAACAAACGGGCTCATACGAAATACAACTTGTAAAGGATCATGTGTTGGAGCAAGGTTCGATCATGCTGAGATACCTACCCACGGGTACGGAGGCTGCGAACATGCATGCTTATCAAGCCGCAAGCCCCGCAAGCCGGACCGACAATACCTATGGAGATGAGAGTTGTTACAACGATGAGCCAACACGTACTTGATCTATCTTCGTGGGGAGGGGGGTGCAACTTGCAAGCAATCTCGTAACAATTTATCCCGTAATGCTTACAAATAGCTCGTGTCCGATAGCTACTTTTACATTACCTAATACACCAACAACACAACGATCGCTATATTTTTGTGATATATTTTGTTGTTGACCACAGCCTTCCTCTGGACACCAATTTAGATCACGGTAGTCCATGAAACGCGTCACGAATATCACTAAATATTTATTCAATATCATCATGAGTTGGTTAGGGGTTCCAAAAATCGCCTAATTAACTCATCTCGTATTTACGACTCAAAAGTGCCATAGACGGACTCGATACACATTGCATGAACTCACAACGCATATAACCAAGATAACAAAAAATGTAATCGACGTAGATTGCTTACGTGTGCTTTCATGCCGGCGCACATATGGCCCACGATGGAGTTTGTGAACCACATGTTTGGCATTCACTACTCGTTATGCAGACAACAAGCCAATACGATTTGTAAGTAGTAAAGATATGAGCTAGCATGTCGAAGAGAGCGAGACGACCATCATCCGCCACGGCAAATAAAGGGTTACACACTGATCATGGACCGCTTGGGCATGCTAGGAGTGCCGGCTCGGGACGACGAAGTCATGACGTCGCGATCAATTTTCCTTTGCTCGCCCGCATGTGCTAAGGCACACGGGAGCGGAAGTGCGAGGCGATGAAATGCGTTTTTTTCCGGAAGTCCGCCGCCACCACAAAAAAAGGTTGAAATTTATATTTTAAATTTTGGTCCTCAACATCCCGCAGCCCATGGAGTTTTACGTCTTTTAACGCCTCGCTTCCATCCAAATACGCCAAGGTCCACCTTCACCGGGATATTTCACGCGCTCTTCGAGCACGCACTTAACCTTGACCTCTTGGTCTTATGCGGTCCATCTAAGCCGGATTATATGCGCATTATTTCGGGAACGGGCAGTGGTGCTTTGTCGTTACTCTTCGCCTAACGTGAGTTCAGCTTTAGATTGCCGTCCGATTGCTATGCGATGGCGGCGCACAGTGTGGTGGGGCTTACTCTAGCACGTACTTCCCACGCTCGTATCATACGCGCCCTCGGTGCGATGAGCCCCCAACGGCGGTCCATGGCTATGGTTCTTCCTCGACGGCCTCATATGCCGAAATGTCGAGTGAGCGCCCAACTGCTTCCATGCTCATGGACCATATTGCCATGTGCCCGTGCTCGGGCTATGTCATTCAGCTTCATTATCGGGTCGTTCACGTGCTTGAGGAACTCACGATCCAAGCGCGGGGGTCTAAGTGTCGAGGCTTGGGTTGGGAGGTTCGTCGCATCCGGTATGGAGATTCTTATGACCGCCATGGCGATGTTGTGTGTCTAGATTTTATTATGGCCTGGCATCGCTCCCTTATCGTATATGCTACGGTCACTCCCGCTCGCACTAATTCCAGCGTCCTTGCGGTGGGTGACCCTCTTTCACTTCTTGTGAGCCATGCGACTGTTGCCCGAAATAGTAAGCTCGATGCCGACTTTTGCACTTCGTCTTCCCTTGCCGCTCTTTGGGTTCAATCGGCCCATGACTACTATCCCTTCGCCTTACTAGATGATTGGGGCCGGCTGGCGCCCATGGCGGTTGACTTGGTCAATCGATTGACCATTTTGGTGGACGTCCGTTGATTTGGAGGAATTGGGACTGCGATCTCTCGCTCATTGCGTTCGGACACCTATGTCCGGATGAAGGAGTTTGTTTGTCGGTCTATTGATGTGTGGCAGTTTGCCTCTTCTATGATTGCTAACACGAATCAATGATGATGCATGTGGAAGTGCAAATGGAGAGGTTAAATAAGTAATATCATTGTTTGGCGTTACCAATATAAAGTAATTGAAAATAGTGTATGGTGTATGTCACCCACCGCCACTGCACTAGGATAAAATACATGTCTAGGTCTTAACTTATTGGCTCCATCTAGTCTCGCATGCTCCTCTTGGCTTGCACGTTAGGGCAATAGGGCTCTCGTGACAGTCTCATGAAATTAGCGATGTAGCTTTTCTGCCTCGGGAGATCATGCCGGAGCATCGTGTAGCATGCTAAATTAACCGTGCGTATTGTACGTACTTTGAGGTTGTAGTAGGAGAGTATTGTGCATTGTACTCGAGCTATTGCAGAGGCGACATAAGAGCATGTACGTCCTTTTGTAAGAAAAATACGGATCAATTATTAGCGAGTAATTGTACAATGCCTTGAGAGGTACTTTTACGGGACACTACTTGTCACACCCATACCCGGCACGCTCCCCCTCTTGACACATCCATGAGGCCACCCGACAGGTTGGCCTTGTGGTAGTCTTGAGATCATGTCTCGCAGATGCTATTGGGGCTCGGGAATGCGCGATGGGTACGCGTGCATGAAGTCGACGTACGCATGAGTCTATGCAGATGCGTGCCATGTGGGAGTCACCAGAAAATTATGTAACGCCTTCGTGGCATGCACTTCGTTCAACCGATGCCAGACATATGGAATGACGCCACCGCTGAAGTGCGTGATGAACAACAAACATTCCCCACGTTGGCCATCAAGCGGCTCAATGCACACAACAAAGGTGTGAGAGACATTGAACTCGTCGTCATTATCTTCAGGCGTCGTCATAGGGACGGCAAGACGAAGTGAAACTGTCAAAGTTGAGGGGGCGATACTGAATGCTTACACTCAGTGAGTGACACTGCATGTCATCTGACCCTCACCAAGGGCCTAGCACTTGCCTATCACATGACACGTACTCACCTTGTGGTGAGCACACGCCAACGTATATTGCGAGCCTTAAGATGATCTCTAACGCTCAACAACTTGCCACCGTCAGTAGCATAATCCGCTCTATTTCTGATTGGCGTATCCTCTTATTGTGCTGAGTCACAGCCGTACTATCACGATGCTACTCGACCAACATTGCTGTCTAGTAACTTGATTACCACACAAAACTATGTCTCTCAACACTCCCCCTTGCTACGCAGGCAAACCCATGATGGCATTGCTTAACTTGCTGTGCCTTGCACTCACTAATGGCTTGGTTAGTACATCAGCCAGCATGTTCTCCGTCGCACAATATTCCACCTCGAGGTCTCCGCTCTCCACCTTCTCCCGACAGAAGTGGTGCCTCACGTCCATGTGCTTGCTGCGTCTGGTCGTCATGCTATTCTTGCTCGGTGCAGTACAACTCTGATTGTCCTCGTGAATGGTGATGGCAGACCCGGAGTCTTGGTGAAACTCATGGAAAAGTTGCTTCAAAAACATCGCCTCCTGAGTAGCCGCATTCCGCTGTCGACAATGTCCGCATTCCATATATTCTGCCTCCGCTGTCGACAACGCCACAGAGTATTGCCGCTGACTTTTCCAACTCACCGCTGCACCGTTGAGCATGAACACATACCCCGTGCGAGAGCGCCGCTCGCCAATATTACTCGAGTAGTCAGAATCTGACCATCCTACCACCTTTGATTAGTTTGATGAAGGTGCGCCTTCGTATATCAACACGGAATCTGCGGTGCCCTTGAGGTAGCGGAGCACCCTCTTGGCTTGCTCCCAATGTGACTACGAAGGGTCGGACATGTACCTACTAAGGTGGCTAACAACCATGGTGATGTTGGGCCGTGTGCTTACGGAAGCGTAGAGCAAGCTACCGATCCAGCTTTAGGCACCAATCCGGGAGGCAGCTTTGATGTCGACGTCTCCACATAATTGTCATAGCATCGACCGCCATAGGTGAGCCCACTGGCTTGCAGTCCACCATGTTGAAGCGCTCCAACACATCTAAGACGTATTGCTGCTGCCCAATCCTGATGATGCGGTTGACACGATCACGCTCGACTGTCATGCCAAGCAACCAAGACATTGGACCGAGGTCTTGCACGTTGAACCTCATGCCGAAAGCCGATTTGAACCCAACGATGAAGCTACCCGTTGGTCCGACGATGACGCTGTCGTCCACGTACAACTCCAACACATAAAGCTCGCACTCCATGATGAAGACGTAAATGCCGGGATCCACCTTGGATTGGGTAAAGCCATACTCCTCTAGCCATGCTGTGATTGTCTCATTCCAGTTCCTAAGGAGCTTGCTTGAGGCCATACAATGATTTCTTCAACAAGCACACTCGCGCCTCTCCATTGCTGTCGGTGTGACGGATTCCTTCCTCATGTTGATTTCCTCCTCGATGTCGGCCTCCAAGAATGGCGTCATCACATCAAGCTGCTCCACCCCCCAATCATTATCAATAGCGATCCCGAGCAACGTCCGAATAGAAATCACCCTCACTGTAGGAGTGAAGGTCTCATGGTAGTTCACACCCTTCTCCTGAGTGAACCCGCGAGCCACAAGTCTTGCTTTGTACCTTGCAATCTGCCCATTGGCATCGCGCTTCAGCTTGAATCTCCATTGCAGGACAAGGGACCAATGTCCAGGTTTTTCGAGATACAATTGAGTCGTACTCGCTCTTGATAGCTGCCTCCCACTCCCCCGATTGGGGACTCCTCAGCGCTTGCCTGTATGACATAGACTCTTGGACAATCGGGCTGCTGGCTGGCTTAATAGCCGCGGTACTTCCCGCTGTCCATCCATCTCCCGAAGCTCTCTTTGAACGGATATTTCACCTTGGACTAGGTAAGCATTGCTGTGGTGAGGTAGTGGATCAAAGATTATACCTTGGACGTGGAGTCTCCCCCGAATGCATGTCCCGTTCATATACCATCAACCCAGAATGTTGCAGCGACTCCCGTAGCGGCGACTCCCCCGAAGGTGTATCGTGTTCTTCGCTGCACATGATGCGCGGGATGCTGTCCTCTTCATCATCCTTGCGTTGCTCCGCATTGCTCTCCCCCATGGAGAGGACTGCAGCCTCATCGAACACCACGTTACGGCTGCTCACCACCCGACGAGTAGCATGATTGTACACCAACCACGTCGGTGACTCGGAAGCATAGCCCACAAAGACACGCTTCCACGCGCGATCGTCAAGTTTGCGGTGTTGAGACTTGTCAACGTGGACATAGGCCGGACAGCCGAAGACCCGCACTAAAGCTCAAATCAGCTCGTCTACCGGTCGCCAAGGTGAAAGGTACACCGCCGGCTCCGCCATTATGCACACGATTGCGGACATGTACCGCAGCGGCCATCGCTAGAGCCCAATACGATTTAGGCAGCGCGGCTTGCCGAATTATTGACTGCGCCAACGGGACCAATGTCCCCCATTGCCGCTCAATCCGGCCATGTTGCCAATGCGCGTAAGGGGCAGTGATCTCCACGGCGATGTTGAACTCATCCAAGAGGTTTCGAAAGGCAGCACCTAAGAGCACCGTGTCATTGTCCACCCGAAGACGACGAACCGTGTGCCCAAGAGAACGGATGGTAGTCAACATGCGAGGGTACGAGGTGGGAGCCTCAACCTTGGAGCGGACCGCATCATGCAACATGAAACGGCTGCGAAAATCAACCGCACGCAAGCTGTACCGCCGTCCGTCCAAGGATGGAACACTCATAGGACCGCAGAAGTCCAAGCCTAGGACCGCAAAGACACCAACATTCCGGTCAGCCGGCTCACACGAGATACGGCGGACTTGCGACTTACACACAGCACACGTCTCACAGAAGCCCAACCTCTCCGACGCGGAAAACGCCACACCCTCCACCTCAGTGGCCAAGGGCCCGTCCAATTGCGACTCGCCAAGGTGATCGACTCGGGACGCCACAACCGTTTTTCCAATGGCGCAGTGGCGACCGAAGCGGTAGGATTCAACACAGCAACCCGCGCCGGCAACCACACCAACATATGCGCGCGCTCCAACGGAACCACCACGCCACCACCATGACCGGCATGAAGACGAAGTTGGTCCACGAGATCATCTAACACGACAGAATGACCTTGTCGCCGAGCTTGGGTGAGGCTGAAAAACCGATGGTAAGACCACGACGCGCGACGGGATAACTCAGGAACGTGGACCACATTCTTTAGCATGGCAGGAATCTCCTCTCCATCTTCAGCCTTCACAATGATGCGGACCGAGCCCACGCCGACAGCGCGGGCGCTAATACCCTTCACCGAAAGCCGGTCGGTGAGCGCTCGATAATCACAGAAGTCACGGCGCACACTGATGGCTAGCGCCGCTGTCGGCCAACCACATCCACGTTTCCCAATCGCGCTCGAACATGTGTCGAGCCTCGGAGAATGGCCTCGCAGGGGTGGCCGTCACGTCCATGACCGCCGAAAAAGCAACCGGGGAGTACACCTGCGCCGAGTTACCTCCGGTGTTGTTGTCCGGGCACTCGGACCTGCGATGGCCCTTCTTACCACATCCATAGCAAACACCACGAAAAACCCTCGCTGCGCCTCTGCCATATGAGGTACGAAGACTAGTCGCAGCTCCTTGAAGAGATTTCAGCTGGTCTTGGAGCTCGGAGACTTGCCGCTTCAAAAGCTCGGTCGTTGCGTCATCATGAGACGTTGCAAAAGCCGTAGGCGTTGGGGGCTCCGTTGTATGTGATTGCGCACGACTCTCGATGCGCATGCCCTTTTGACGAAGCTATCGCTTGACGGTATCCATGCTGAGGTTGTGTACGTCCCACGTGTCGGTGATGGAGTGGTATTCGCTGCGCAGGCCCTTCACCAAGTACATGATGATACGCCAGTCGTGGACGACGACCCTAACTCGGGCAAGCTGTCGTTGCAGTCGAACTAACCGGTTCAGGTATTGAATGCCGCTCTCGCCGTCCGCTTGCGGCGTCTCCAATTCCTGCAATAGCTCCGTACACCGATAAATGCCATCGTCCTCATAATGATTGACTAACGCGGTCCACGCAGTGTGGCCGCAGGTCTTGTCATCCTCGCTAACATTCTCGATAATGGAAAGATCGTCTTCCGGCAGCGCAAGAATCAATGTGAAGTACATGTCGACTTGTTGTTGAGAGGAAGCGGCACCATCCGACGAAAAAGCCGGAGCCCACTTTTGCATCAGGCCAAATGCACGGAAAAGTTTCTTCCACACATCAAAATCTCGTCTCTCCCCACTGAACTTGGGTAGTTTTACGGACTCCATGGCAGGTGCGTCGAATGCGCTCTCAAGAGCACCAGAAAAACAGGAAAAGTGCCACCAAAAAAGCACCAAGTACCGGTGAAGAGGCGGGCAACACGGCTCAGAAAAGGAGACGACAAAGGGCTGACCGAAGACGCAGCTGTACTCTCGGAGTCTACATAGCCAAGGCAATCAGAAACGAGTCTCAGAAGGTCGGTCAAGCGGGCCCATAACCTGTGGAAGGATTACACGGAAGTGCCATCACCGGGAATTGAACCCGGCACCTCCGTGTCCGGAGCCGTACGCCGTAACCAAGTACCGCGCCGAAAAGTCGGTACCCATTGGGGATATACCTCATATATATACCCCCGTACTGCCCGAGCAACGGGCTCCCGCAGTACATCCACTATTGGCGAGATAGTAGGGCCATGACTCCCCCGGAGTACAACGTACGGATGTGTCCATTATCATGCCCACCACGGGGATCTCACAACACTCCCCCTAATGGACACCATCCGATCACCTCCGGTTAAACCCTAGCAACCCGCGTCATACGCGGAGGGCCCATAACCTGTGAAAGGGCTATACGGAAGTGCCATCACCAGGAATCGAACCCGGCACCTCCGTGTCCGGAGCCGTACGCCGTAACCAAGTACCGCGCCTAAAAGTCGGTACCCGATAGGGATATATCTCATATATATACCCCCGTACTGCCCGAGCAACGGGCTCCCGCAGTACATCCACTACTGGTTGGGTAGTAGGGCCAAGACTCTCCCGGAGTACAACGTGCGGATGTGTCCATTATCATGCCCACCATGGGGATCTCACAACAAGTTTAAACCCTCAAAATGCTCAAACTCTCAAAATGCTGTCCAATCTGGTCAGCCAACTCCTAGGGTGGATTAATGAACACCCGTTATCTTGACAAGTCCCTCTCAAGAATCGAGTCACTCGGCGAACAGTGAGGTAAGTCACCATGCGAGTTTAAACCCTCATCATCAGCACATACCTCCAGCGTGAACTTGTATCGTGCATGCAGAGGCTCAAAAACAAAGTCAACCAGTTTCCAATCAATCGAACGTCTTGTTACAGGTTTACGACTTTGTCTCTGCTTTGTCTGACGACGACGACCTGCGACTAGAGTTGTAGGTGTCGCGACTGTAGTCGATGGAGATGTCGAATGCAAGTCGACGACCTTTGTCGCTAACAATGTCTCAGGACGATCAATAGATGTAGCCGGTTGTTCCAGTTCGCGGGTAGAACAGCCTTGCTACCATCATTGCTTCTTGGACTTCGGCATTCCCACAGCTGCTTTGCCCTTCAGTTCAGAGCACTGAAATAGTCGGTGTCCCTTCTTGTGACATTTGAAACAGAGGCCCTCCTCAATGTGTCTCTTGCGCTCTTCACTAGTCAACGCATTTGCAATTGCGCTAAAATCAATGCGGCAAGAGTTTGAAGAAGGTTGGCCTCGAGCCCCACCTTGATCGCCTCCGCGTCCACGGCCTCGATCACGGCCTCGATCACGGCCACCACCATTGTGCTTCCATATTTTAGAGGCTCCCACCTGCGGGTCATCAAAGTTGCGCTTCCTAGTTGGTTGTCCGCCTCCAAGTGTTGTAGATGGACCAGCGGTAGACCGTATTCCGCCGAGTTCCGGTGAATATGTTACGACATCGTTGAGGAAATTTTACAGCTCCACCAGTGTAACGTTGTATCCTTTCTGAGAACGGTGTGACTTAGCTTGAGTCTTCAACTCGAAGTTAACCAGACCATTGATAAAGCGCACGCATTGAACATCAGGCGAAAGATTTTGACGAGACCGACGTAAGAAGTCGTTGAACTGCTTGGTGCAGAGAGCGTAACTCATGTTGCCTTGCGTAAGGTTGAGCAGAGCGTTAATCGCATCACCTTGGATGTTAGGGAGAAAAGTAGTCTTCCTCACTTCCGCGACAAGCAAGTCAATCGTAGATGGGATAGCGGCTTGTACTTTCCGGGTCAACCACCAGCCAATCAGATGTCCAGAAAACTGTGAAGTAACCCATATAACCGAGTCGTACGAATCAGCCGTAATGCCAAGCAAAAGAAAGCGCCGAGGTTGCGCCTCAAGCCAATCCTCCAAGTTACGGGAATTTTCACCAGACTGAAACGGGGAGTTAATCGCTGCCTTACGTTGAGTCTCCGTAAGGGTCACATGCAAGCCAACCAAGTTGCGCGTAGGCATAGGTGTATCCACACGTAAATCAGTCGGTGTTTCACCACACAGCTGATTAATGTAACCACGAATGAGAAGCCAGGCAAGGCAAGAATCAAACGATGAAAACCGGGGGTACATGAAAAACTGCCTCGTGATAGTTGTGTCGTCATGGAAGAGTGCATGGGACGTATAGACTGCACGACGGAAAGTTTCCAATGGAGTCACGTAACCGAAGTGAAGTAACTCGCTCTTTTGCTTCATAGCAGGAAGTAACCCCGTCTTGGCTGGTGTAAGATTCCGACCACCGATATCAAGTGTTCCGGGACGACGTAAGAACTATCCAGATCAATAGTCGATTGAGCCGTAACAGCCTGCTCGAGCTGAGCTTGAGTACGCAAATGGGTCGTAACGTACGGAACAGGAACAGAAGCCGAGTAGATATAAATGAGTTGTTGTCCGACAGGTACCGCGACTCGAACAAGTGCGTCACTCAACAGCGTAAAATCATCCGGAGTCAAGATAAGCCCGCTTTCCTCATGTAACTCACGAACGGCAGCTGCAATAGGCTCTTCGTTAGCTGTGAATGAGCCAGCCGGGAACCACGTTTTACCGGTACGAGCTTAATGTCAGATTGTTTAATCCCTCCAACGCGAAGTACGACCACCACGTAACGTCCAGGTCCAACAGAAGCCATTCCGAGTCAATCAAGCAACGTCGAGTAAATCAAACGATAGCGAAAACGTGTGTCGACAAGAGAGCTCCGAAACCAGTGTGGCGGTTAGCCTTCTAAAGCTAAACGCTAGCACAAATTAGTTATATTCCTGCTTGATGTTAGAGTCAATGCATATGGGAGATGATGAGAAGATATTTCACTGGTTGTACTTTAGCAGTATATGTTGTAAGTTAACAAAGGAATTGTCAAATGGTTATGTCACCTCCCTCTACTATACTGGACTTAAACATGCTTCTGCCCGGATAGCTTACGCCTGCTTGACTCGCTTACGTGTCAAGTGTTAGGGCTTTCCAACCGTCGTCAACTGTCTAGAGACGCGGCTACTATAGCATGGAGAATCACGACGCGGCCTATTCTGCATTGGAGAACTCGCGTAGGCGCGTCATCTGGCTAGTTAGATTAACTGTGCGTACTTGTACGTACCCGGAGGTATTGGTCGTACAGTATGCATCAGAACCTTGCTAATATTGCAGTAGCGACGTACCCACGTTGTACGTCCATCCGATGGAAAAGCACGAATTGGATTTAGTAACGAGTACATGTACAATGTCATGCAATGTAATGTTACAAGACTGTACTCGTCACAAATGCAACATCTTGTAACTCGAAATCGTTTTCTTTCCGAGCGAAATATATTACATGCATATTTCTTCTCCATGCGGCGCCCGCCGGCGGCGCTGCGGCGGCGGCCCCGGAGGGGGGCGCGCTCGCAGGCCCGTCGGCACCTACCTCTACCTCCACGCGGTGGGCGCTGGTAACCCCATAGCCGTGCCAGGCCTGGCACGGTTGGGGGCCGAACGAGGTACCGACAGCTGCGATCCGCGGGATCAGCAGCTGTCGGGAAGCCATGTACGGAGGGTTTTGGAAAAACATAATATCCGTACACCGGCACAGGGATCTCCCGCTCAGCGAGTCCGATATGTTTTTTCCGCGACTAAATACTCGCAGATACTCTCCCGACGATGGGGCGGGGGCGGCGTTTGCGAAATATTTTTTGGCGAAGAGGGGTACGGACGGATTAGCAGTGGGACGAGGGTGTTGGAGCTGGCGGCGGACAGCTGGGAAGCAGCGCTAGGGCACGGCGCTCGCTAGCAGCCGCCAGCCCTGCGAAACCTTCTGGTCCCCCTTGGGGGAGAGGCCCGAAGATACGCAGGACGGAGGCGAGTCGCAGCCGGAGGAGCGGCACGGTCTGGCGGCGGAGGTCGGGAGGATCATCCGCCGCCGGAAAAACCCGGTACGGGGGGTTTTCGGTTAAATATCCCCGTACCCACCATCTTTTGAGGATAGCCGATCCATGGGCATTATCCGTCCCCCCTCCCCTAGTCGGTACCCGGTTATCGACAGGCTGCCTCAGGCAGTGTGCCCCGGGTTATCGCAACAGCACACTGCTCGTATAGGCGGCCCCTTACCAACGTAAATCACCGGGGGAGACAAGTGCGGCCAGCACAGCGCGATCGGATGGGTGGTGGAAACACACGGCAAACGGACAGGGGACATGAGACATATGGCTCGGAGGCAGGAGAGCCAGCCGAACACCGTCTGCAGCCTGGCTTTTTTCTCCTCCCAGCCCCCGCGGGGGGGGAGAAGGCTAGAATAGGTGGAGGGTCGCGCCGAGCAGAGCGACCACTATCTCCGATATCTCGGACGGGGTCGAGCACGGATCGAGACGAGTCCGACGACGACATGCGCGAAGGGGGTTTTCCACCTGCCTTTCCCCCTACCTCCGGCACGACCGGAGTCGCACAGGAGCCGAGGTCAGGCAGGTTCGACTCGACCAGCTCATGCTGACCAGCCTTGCTGATCGGCAATCCCGCCGCGGCTGGAGCAGGCCGCGTATCGTGGAGAATAGCGACATTTTTATTTCATACTGTATCCAAGAAAAAAAAATAGTATAGGTCAGAAAATAGTAAGTACCTGGATACTGGTACGGGTATGTTTTAGACGATATCGTTACTGCCATTGGAGAGGTTGGGATTAGTTGTTCACGGTCTACCTCACGCTTCTAAGTCCTGTATGGCATAGCAAAAGGGGGGGGCCATAGACTCCAGCCGGTTTTTACTGGTATTGGAGTGTTTAATTTCAAACTTCAAATTTCTTCTCCATGCACTAACCACCGACTTGATCATTACCCCCCTCCCCCTCACGCTACCGTCCTACCCCACAATTACATTAATCTATTAGCACCTTCACATTCTGCATGGCATGTCGCGCCGGCCCGTACCTTGTACGCTCCCTCTCGCCCACACTCGCCGCTCGCCGACCGACACGCGCCGTACGCCGACTAATCCCGCTCTCCTTGCCCGATGCCACCACTAGACACCACTACCCCGCCCACCTCTTCCCCCCTACCTAAACCCCATGTCGACGGTTGTCCTCCCCCTGCTCCCTCGCTTAATCCGTCGCTCGCTCCAATCGATGTGCCCCTCCGCTTTTTTATTTTCGTTTTTTTTTATAGTAGCCCACCTAACCCGCATGAACCGCCAGACACTCGCGCTTACCTGCGCTTACCTCACTGTAGACCCTAGCGCACTCCTTCTCCCTCCCCCCTTCTCCACTCACCATGCTATGCCCAACTTGCCCGTCGCTGCGATAATGACAGCTCTGCCCCTATTGAGATTAGCCCGACAACTTGCTCTACCCGAATAATTGACCGATCGCCCGCTCCACCGCGTACCTGCTTACCCCGGAAATATCGCCCCTCCCTTACAGACACATTATGGCAGTCACGTATCCGTAACATTCTAAGCCATACCCATATCCTCCCGCCTCTACAGTCCCCACTTCTTTTAGGCCTGCTCCGATGCTTCTCACGGAAGCCCCGAGGCAACTTTGAAACGATATCGACTGCCCCCTCTGTCACTGCAGCTCCCCACTATCGCCCTTCCCCCAACACCTACCACGCTTTGCTTTCAACTTTTATCCCCCCCTTCCCTATCTTCTCCTACTCTCACCGCCATCCCTACACTCACCATCCCCTCTTAAGCTCCGAACGACCACCCGTTCAACGAAGCTTATACTCGCCGACATGCGCAAGACCTCGACGAACGGATCCTCCGGAGCCTCACACCCTCGCCCTCCACAAGCCTCGGCCGGCAAGGCCGCAAATCATCCCTAACTCCACATCGGATGGGCCAAACGGCCCGGAAGTTCGACCCACAACCCCCCCCCCCCCCGCCCCACCTCCCTACCTGACATCCGACAAAATATTGTAATTACTCCGCATTCGGCCTCCCTCCCATCTCATTTCAACCCCCAAACCTGCACCATCAAATTACACAACCACCTCTTTGACTTAAACCTTGAATATGGCCTCCCCCCTCCCATCGGCAATCTCGACTCCTCGGCGGTGCTCTCCTTCCAGTGGGGACGTTACCAAGAACTAACCAACCTCTACTCCATAGCTACCTCCCTCGCTAAACTACACTCCACCACCTAGGAATCCTACACCATAATCACCAATAACAAGTTGATAACTTTCACAACCATATGGTCTACCCTAGCCAGTGGACTAACCACTCTAACAGAGGTTCATCCCCTCACCGTGGCACACCCCCACCACTCATTACCTCTCTAACCTCTCTAACAAAGGTTCACCCCCTCACCGTGGCACACCCCCTTATCATCATGACTTGGCAAAGCTCCCACTTCGGTCACCTCCACCTCACCCACACCTTAGCTACCTGGATTGACTCCCTCCACCACCCTCCCCCGCCCAACCTCCTCACTCGCTCCCTCTCACTCCTCTCCTCCTGTAAAGCACCCCCCTCCACCCATCGGTACGCTCCGCACGCTTAACCCCCACGCCAAAACGACACGACACACGCGTGGTCGTGCAGAACCCACGTCCTCCTCCACACGTACTTTATCCTCACAGCACCCCCGACCATGATTACATCCCCCCTCCCTTCGACCCCCGTACCAGTGTCTACTCCCTACATCCACTTCTCTAGCTCCGCACATTCCGCTCCCCTCCCCTCCCTATCGGGCGTTCCCAACTTCTTACCACCCTCCACCCCCCAGCCCACACCCACCCCACCTCCTTCCCACCCCCTCCACCCCTCCCCGTCGACCCACCCTCACCCACGCCCCCTACCCCCCCAAACCTCCCCCCCACCTCCGCACATGCCCCCACTATCAACCTTCTTGACGACTTTCCCCATCCCCCCCCCGCCCCCCTCCCCTCACCAATCCTCCCCCATCATATCGCCCAACCACTCCACCTCATCAACCTCAACACCCGCGACCTCCACACATCCATCATGGACGTCGAGCACCTTACAACTACCCACCATCCGGACGTCTTAATCCTTACCGAAACCAACCACGCGACCCACAAATCCCGTTGGCGTGTCACCCTCCCCCAATGTTTTCTCAAAAGTGCTTGTCCGCATCACTCTAATGTGCCCCAACTCAACGCAGGCGTCCTCTTCATGGCTCGCAAGACCTCATTCCACTCCGCCACTATCTCACCTCCGCCACTTCACCTCACCCCCCACATCGATGGCCTATCCCTCATCCCACACTCAGGCACCCCTTACCACCTCCTCGGAGTCTATATGCCACAACTCCACACCCCCAACTGACCCGCATGTACGCAGAAGTCGCAGCGTGGGGCCTCCGACTCGCAGAGGACTACCCGCATCATCGCGTCCTATGGGGCGGAGACCTTCAAACGACCACCACCCAAGGTACCGGAAACCCCGCCCTCGCCTCCCTACTCACTCCCACCTTCAACCCCTCCACCCCCCTTCCCACCTTCCCCCGGAGCAATGGCTGCCTAGACCATTGACTCACCGCACCCCCTCGCTCTTCACCCCCTCCCCTGCCGCTATATCGGTCTTCCCCTCCCTTACACACTTAAACGACAACTTGGCCATCCAACTCGTCATCCCAGCCCCCTTCACCCTCCTCGCTCAGGCTCCAACGCCCAAAGACCCCTCACACACACCACACACCACCCGCAAATTCACCTTCAAACTTCCCCTCACACAAAACCACATAAAAGAATACCAATACAACACAGTCTCCCTCATCAACCAGACTGCCACCCTCCATGTTGTTATACTCAACACACCCTCATCCCACGGCCTCCACCGACGCCCTAGACACTCTCGCCTCGCAATTCACTACCCTCCTCTCCAACCACATGGAACACGCCGCCACCATCTGGCCCCTCCTCCCCCCGAAGAAACCTCGACCCCTAACACATCCCCGGACCCCAACTAGCTTTCGAAAAAATACCGCAAACTCATTAAAAAACTCCGTCGCTGCAGCACCAACCGCGGCCCCCTCCCCCTCGCCCAATCTCTCTTATATACGACCGACTATATAACCCCCGACACAATCAAACATAAGTGTCAAGAACGCATCCGCCACTTCCTCCACACAGCCACCACAAATAAAGTGAAAAAAATACAATCGCGCGCCAATAGCGCCTATGACGCTAACCCCAAATTCTCCTACCACCTATCAAAAATTAAAAGCGGCCTCCTCCCCCGCAGCCGTACAACCTCGACTCTCCATAAAATTATTCGACCGGACAACACAAATGTAATCTCGCCCACCGCAGTCCTCCAAGCAGTCCACTCGCAATTCGACACCGAACTCAGCCGCGCCACCCCACCCGAACTTCCCATCCCTCCGTGGGAACACCCGGACAACCCCGACCAATTCGTCTTCAAACCCCGCGGGGACTCTACCCTCACACTTGCCGACATGATAACCCGCGATACATTCGATAAAACGATTAACTCGCTCAGCACATGCAAGGCCCGTTGCCCAGACGGTATCCCGAACGAAATCATAAAATTCCTACCCCTAGCAACCCGCTCCGCCCTCTTCTCCCTCCTTTCCCTCCTCGCCCACAAGGCCTATACTCCCCTTTAATGGTGCCACGGCACCACTTGCCTACTACATAAAAAAAAGTGACCCGAACCTCCTCGACAACTACCGCCCCATCGCCCTCATGAACTGCCTACTCAAACTATGGACCGCACTAATCAAAGATACAGGCTCGAAATATGCAGAAACCCACGTCATCCTAAGCGACCGACAGGACGGATTCCGCCACAAGCGCAGCATCCACGACGCTCTTTCCTCCATCATCATGATGATGGAGGATGTCAAAGTTTTAAAAAGACATCTGTAATGTACGTGGGCTTCAAGGGAGCCTTCAATGCCGCAGACCACCGCATCATGTTCAAACACATGCGCCAACTAGGTATGCCTGATGCCTCCCACCTTTGTATACACTTACGAACAACTCTACGGTGTATCCACCACCGACTATATCACCCGCTACGGCCCCACCCCCTCCATGGACATAAACCGTGGCACCCTCAACGCAGACGCCCTCTCCCCCTTCCCATTGACCCTCTTCCTCGAACCATTCCTCCACTGGCTCACAGTGGGCAGCCAGGGATACCGCCCGGGCGCCCCTGCCACTAACGTTTACTTCACAGAACCCACAGCTACCTACCCCGGCCACGGCTTTGCCGACGACCTCAGCCTCGCCACGGGCTCACCCCCCAACATGACCATTCAGCTCCGGAAGCTCTCCCTCTTCCATGCCTACCCCGGTATGACTGTCAACGTCCAAAAATGCTGCATTACCGGCGCCCTCTGGCACTCGAGTAACGCCCTTTCCCCAGCCAACTGCACCCTCCTTGCATCCCGTATACAAAAACACTTCATCACGATCGACTCACACTCCTCCTCCATCCCTTCCATCGGCCCCTCGGACAAATAACGCGTCCTCGGAGTTGAGCTCAACACCTCCCTCACCTTCACTAAGCACCGGCAGGAACTAAAGCGCACTACCACATCCCTCATCAATGCCCTATACACCTCCCTACTAACACAATATCGCAGAATACGCGTCATCCGCGGCCTCCTCATCGGCAAGTACTTCACCCCCCAGCTGGGCCTCTTCAGCGATTCCCAGCTAGACATCATGGAAGGGCAAATCTGCAAAGCACTCCGCTCCGCCGTCTCCTCGGTGCGTAACCTCCCCCGAACAGCCCTTCACCGCCGCACCTCCGATCTCTGCTACTGCCTCCCCTCCCTCAAGGTCCACGCCGCACAACTCACAGTCTGCCACCTACAAAAATCATGAACGCCCCCGGATACAAAGGCCACATGGCCACAACTCACATCCGCGCCATTTCCACCACAGACACCCATTGGCCCACATAATCCATCATGACAAGAAATACCTCCCCACCCACACTCCGATGCCTTGTACGGGCCCAACGCGACGTAGGCACCATGTTCCACCACATCCCTCCCCTCTCCCTCACCAACCCCATCGCCTCCACACTCCGCACCCACTTCACCCACCAAGACACCACCCTCCTCGCTTCACTCCGAGACAAAGCCACCCACATCACCGACCCCCACACATACAAACAAGCATACTGCGACTTCACACCCCGCCGAGCACACACATCCCTCCTTCCCCGCCTCAACCCCCTTTGGCGACACAACATCACCGCATGGTCACAAGTCCTCCTCCGCGCCACCGACACCTCCCTCATCCTCCAATCCTGCAAATCCATACCCACATTCGCGTTGTCCACCACCTCCCTCTCAGTCCCCATCCGCCTCCTCGCCGCAGTCCTCATCGAGCCCCTTGACATCATACACAACCGCCTTCCCACTACACACCTCACCACCAAACACGCATAACCCTTGTTAGCACTAGCATCCCGTTTCCTAGTGCTTATGTACAAGGTAGATATTTGTCATCCTAGTATTTAGTGTTATACTATTAGCGGTACTCTATTCCCTATTAGTGGCGGTCGGCCGGCCCTGCCGGTGCCTTCGCCGGCCGCCATCTCTCTCCTCCCACTTCTCTAGTCACTACAGCCGGCCCCCTTGTGGGGCCGGCACGACCTCCGTGTAACTATCCGTTCCCAACTCTAACATGTTATGGGCCCTCCACCAAGTTACACTAGAGAAGAGCGTGTGTTAAGCGCTCGGCGCCACGCTAGTCCTACCTACTCCCACGAAAAAAAAATAGCGCGTGTGTAAAGCGCTCGGCGCCACGCTGTAAATTCATCGTCCCACCGACACCACGCTTCGTCTTCGAGCTGGTTGTCCGCGACTGTCCTACCATCTCCCACGTAAAAAGGAGAAGAGCGAGTGTAAAGCGCCCGGCGCCACGCTTGCCCTACCAAGCTTTCAGTCTCACCTAGCCTTCAGCCTACCGATGCTCTCGACCGGATCACGTTGGTTAAAACCGACCCGCGAAAGAATCGGCCCGTGCGTATTCAAATTAGTAATGTAATTGTTTTTCCCCGAGGCAACGCCGCAACGCTCACCAAATTTAGCGGGGAGCTTACCTTTCCCACGGCGAAAGGGGGGAGTCAACACGAGTAGCGCCCGTCTATGCTTTTGCGTGTCTACACGCTCTTAACAGCCTTGTTCGGTTTGCTTCTTCCTCGCCGGTCGCTCTCATGCGTCGGCTAATTCGCCCGTGGACCGTTTTTCCCGCTACATATTAGAATAGTACATTACGCAGTACATTTGGAACCCCTTCTTATCGGTAACTCGCTTGTAGCGGCACGTTCCTGTGAGCGCATGTCGCTAGACCTACCCGGCCTGAGACACACGCTACAAGCACTACACCTTCGACCAAGATGGCACCTTCCTCGACGCAAGCTAGGACGACGTCAAGACCTCGGCTACCTTGAGGGGGGGTGTTAGCACTAGCATCCCGTTGCCTAGTGCTTATGTACAAGGTAGCTATTTGTCATCCTAGTACTTAGTGTTATACTATTAGCGGTACTCTATTCCCTATTAGTGGCGGTCGGCCGGCCCTGCCGCTGCCTTCGCCGGCCGCCACCTCTCTCCTCTCACTCCTCTAGTCACCACAGCCGACCCCCTCGTGGGGCCGGCACGACCTCCGTGTAACTATCCGTTCCCAACTCTAACACCCCCCCACCACCATCCACCTCTCATGGATTTCTCTCTTAACCCCCCACCTCCCTCGCTCCCCCACAACCCTCCCAACCGGCATCCGACAACCTCGCACCAAAACCCCCCTCTCTTGGCCCCCACCACACACATCGAGACGGAATACCTCTCACCCTCAGACCACCACTACCCTCCCTGCGACGTCTCACGCATACTATCCAAGCACAAAGACACAAAGTACTGCCAAACCCAATATATGGTGGAATGGGCCCCGGAATACCTCACGGAATGTGAAATACAGCTCCAACTCGACGACGGCTACCGCCTCATCTCCTCTACCTCACCTCGGTATGTCACCCCCCACCCTCCACCACCGCTTGCTCTATATGCCACGACTGTTGTAAGTAATACCGCATACGTATTAGTTGCAGATAGCTACTGTAAGCTATCCTAGATATGATCAGTACATGTCTAGATCGGACATACCGATAAACTGTTTGACTCGGTACAGAGCTGTCGCTAGGCTACAGCTCTCACACTTCTGTTGTCCCGACACCACGCCTGTAGGCTGGTTGTCGTTGTAACTGTTCCGTTTGCGGGACTGTGACTGTAACTACGTTTGCGTACGTTATCTTCCACACTAACTGTGTTTGCATGGTTCAATAGGTTATGCGGCCCCGCCTCACGTCACTCACGCGCGACAACCTGGTTCGGCGAGCTGCGATCGACAGCTCTCCCGCAGAAGGCAAGTTTCTTTAGAAAACTAGTACTTTCAACATGTAGTCGGCGGTATCGCCAGTATAAACTGCGATTTTAAAACCCGCCACCACCCCTCTTAAGTCAGCCACCCGACGGAGATAGCCAGCCACCCACACCGACGCACTCGTCGTGTGTGGACAGGGTGCACACAGGTCCAAGCTGGAGAACGGGGGGGTGCACCATCGGGTGAATACGCATCCACAGGTTGCACGCCAGCCGTAGCTTACCTTTTTAGTTTTTATATTATCTTAGCGCCTCAGCCGCCAGCGCAGCGCTCCACCTGTCCTGGCCTTGGCCTCGACTTGTGCCCCACACTGGGTGGAGGATACAGAGAAGGTGCTCTGAGACACCCCGGGGCACATGCCGAGGGGTCGGCGGGCATCAAGCCGTCTCTTTGCATACCGCTGTTAGGCACGAGTCCGGCTAGGGTTTTTACCGCTGCCTGTTTTTTATCCAGCTCTTTCTTTTTCGCCCTCTGTCGAAATGGCGCAGAAAATCCCGCCTGCGTCCCCTGACCCAGGCTCTCAGCAGAGCACTGTCGATACTACTCAGGGTGTTCTCGAGCTGCTCCTTGTGCAACTGACGCGCCTTGAAGCGTATCTCGACTCGCGGTCGGCCGCCATTGCTGCTCTTTCTGCTGCGGGTGCTATATCGCACCCCCCTGTCGCTAAGCGCCGCCACGATGCTCACCTCGCACACTTTCCGGACGGCCACGACGTGCACACCCTCCCCCTGCTTGTGCATCCCCAGCCTGGCTACGCCCCACAGGATGCACATTCAGCCTTGTCTGCTGCTACCGCTGCAGCTCATGTTGGCGACCCCGCCGTCGCACAGCGCCGTCCCGATGCGCACCGCGAGCCCTCGCGCCCCGAACTCGTAGGTGAACACTTGCAACCACCCCCCCAATACCCCCCCGCTGATTCTGCCCTACACCGCGACCCCTCCCATCACGACATCGCGGTTGAACAACTCCCGCCACCCCCCCCTACCCCCCCGTTGGATTTGCCCCTCACCACCCCATACCTCTCATCCCGGAGGCGCCCTCTCACGGCGTCCCCCCCTCCCGTGACCACCCGCTTTCGTACGCCCCGCCGCCTCCCATGGCCGGCCGCTCTCCCTTTCCCGGTGGCCCACCTCTTCTTCTCTTCCATGGACATCATTCTTCCCCAGCCCAGCGTGGCGACCACACCCCCCGTGGCCGTCGTCGCCCCACCGTTGACCCCATAGTCATCGGGCGACCGACACACGCAACCCCCGACTTTGACCCAGACGTCCACCCCAGTCTCTTGGGCAGCCCCCACTACGCCCCCGTCTGCACGCACCCCGCTGTCTCCACGGTCTTGCGCATCCTTGGCTCCGCCCATGCCTCACCCACGGAGGCACATTGGCGCGCTCTGCAAAAGGTCCTCCGCTCCCTTCATGGCACCATCCACATGCGCCTGACGTTGGGGGGGGGCCTGGACCACAGCCTCCAACTCACAGGCTTTGCCAACGCTGACATGCTCACCAAACTCCTCCCAAGACCTGCACTGGCAAGACACCGAAGTGCGATCATTGGAGGACAAGACCCAATGCAACGCTTCATCCCGTAGCTACCTGCAGGGGGAGTGTTGTAAGTAACACCGCATACGTATTAGTTGCAGATAGCTACTGTAAGCTATCCTAGATATGATCAGTACATGTCTAGATCAGACATACCGATAAACTGTTTGACTCGGTACAGAGCTGTCGCTAGGCTACAGCTCTCACACTTCTGTTGTCCCGACACCACGCCTGTAGGTTGGTTGTCGTTGTAACTGTTCCGTTTGCGGGACTGTGACTGTAACTACGTTTGCGTACGTTATCTTCCACACTAACTGTGTTTGCATGGTTCAATAACGACCCCCTCCACAAAGACCCCACCTCCACCTGCTGCACCTGCCCGCACTTTGCCGTCCTCTCCCAGTGGCGCCCCGCTCAGGGACCCGACACGTGGCAATGCGACTGGTGCGGACGCGGCCAACAACACGACCTTACCCGCCTACACGAGGTCATGTGGGCCACCATGCCTACAACTCCACGACACCATCAGTGAGACCTCCTATGGCCCCACCGCCCTCACCCCATTCAACTCAGGATTCGCCCCCTCCACAATACCCAACCTACCCGACCAAGGTTCCACCCCATGGACGCATTCCCAAATCATATTCAACCACGACCTCATCAACCCAGACCTCGACATGCTCCCCACTTGCACATTCACCATACACACCCACCCCACCCTCCATGATACTACCATCATTTGCACCCCCGACGGTTGCGCAGTCACAACCCTCTCCGGCCCCCGCATCCGACACCTATTCCAACTCTTTCGCCCCGACCTCACACACCGCTCGTTCGAAGAAGAGGTCTACCACCGCATCACTCGCCTCGGCTCCCGCTTAGAAATCCATTCACCCACACCCGCCACCACCACTCGCAACAGATGGGCCACTCGAGAGGACTTACTCACAGCAATTTGCAACACATTCCACATCAAGACAAAACTCTACTCAGACCCCTCATCAAATCTCTGCACTCTCACACCCACCACTCACTCTACCCCGAA